>CAUYSK010085537.1:0-38100 GCA_963575035.1 Avahi laniger | reverse complement strand
TAGCTCACAGCAACCTCAAACTCCTGGGCTCAAGCGATCCTCCTGCCTCGGCCTCCCGAGTAGCTGGGACTACAGGCATGCGCCACCGTGCCCGGCTCATTTTTTCTGTATATTTTTAGTTGTCCAATTAATTTCTTTCTAATTTTAGTAGAGACGGGGTCTCGCTCTTGCTCAGGCTGGTCTCGAACTCCTGAGCTCAAACAATCTGCCCGCCTCAGCCTCCCAGAGAGCTAGGATTACAGGCGTGAGCCACCGCCCCCGGCCTTTGTTTATGGGCAAGATATTAATAAATTTTTTAAACAGTAAGCTACCTAGGTTATATAACAACTTTGAAATTCAAATTGTATTTTCCTGTACTTTTTTTTTTTAGGGATACAAGTAAGGTCTGTCTTTTAAATTAGCCAGGAAGAGATTTTTCCGAGCGGGTGGACATACGGGTGGTGCTGGCCTTCCTCCTCTGCAGCAGCGCTGCTGTGGTGGACGAGGACTCCCCACCTCTCCAGGGAAGCAGTGCAGCCCCAGCCATCCTGCTCGCTCTTAAGTTCAAGACCCGTACCCCAGCTTCCTCATTCCAGGCTCACTGCCCTTACACTTGCTTTGCCCCACCAAGTAGGTTGCCAAGGGGTGGGCGTGCATGGAGTTTGTGAAGCAGACTGGCTTATCTAGTCCCCCCCTCCCCCTCACAGAAAGAAGAGTCCAAATCTTCTCCCTCTTAGGGGACTGCAGGGGGCAGGGGTTCCCTCCTGCCCCCAAACTTAATGTCTATGTCTTCTGACTTACAAAGCCCTCTTACAAAACTACAAAAGGTAGTTTTATTATTGTTACTAGCAAATAGGCCAAGAAAAAGGATCCGTGAATTGCTGATTAAAATGGTTTAAATACTTATTCAGTTTGTAGGCTATAACTGGTGACATGGCTTATGCATAGCAGACAAGAGTCCAGGCTCTAATCAAGAGAAATTACCTCCAATCAAATCCTGACTTCTTCTCTTATGACCTACTTACCCTGGACACAGTTGCTGGTTATTGAATATTGCTAATCCTCAAATTCCCATCTGTAAATTGGAGATACTAGGGGGCTTATGAGGATCAAGTACACATTACACAGGAGTTTAGCACAATGTGAGACATGTGATAAGAGCTCCCCCTGAGTGGTAGCTATTATTCATTCAGCAAATATTTAATCAACACTTCCTATATGCCAAGCACAGTCTTAGACCCTGAAGATCCACAGGCGAACTAGCCTGTTCTCGTGGAGCTTATATTCTACAGGTGAGAGATATATAATAAACAAGAAGATACTAGGAAATGATAAATTCTGTGATGAAAAAGAACAGAGTAATGTAGTAGAGACCACAGGAGCCGCAGTAGCCACAGATGGTCTGGGAAAGGCTCTCTCTCTCAGGGTGTGGCATTCCAGCTGAATCTTGAAAGATACCATGTCCTCCTTTTCTTTTTTTTATGTGCCTCTTTTTGTTTGTTATACTATATTCAGGGAGATCAATACTTAGAAACATCTTTAGGAAGTAAATCTGCATATTATATTCCATTTAATAAGCCTCAAAATACAGCTAACATTATTTATAAATATTAGGTAAAGTGGGTCAAATGATACATTTGTGCTAAAGAATTTAAGTTTGAATCCTGAGTTTATATTTAAAGCCCTAAAACTAGAGGAACCATGATTTTGATGTGCCCACCTCCTTTTATTTTTGCCACTACATAAGACTTTTTTTTATTACAAACAGCTAATTAGACAAAGTCTAATTCAAATCTACAAATATTTGAGCACTGTGTGTCAGAGAATAAAGAAATGTGAGTGGATAAGTAAACAAAGATCTCCATTCTTCTTTACCTTACCTTCTACTAGGATTTTAAAAAAAAAGTCAAATCTCCAGCATTTGAGTTGCATCTGAATTTTAGTAACATTTAAATGCAATATTAAGAAACAACTTTCCAATAATTTCTTTCTTTAGGTAGCTGATCGTCTGTTTTCATCATTTGGACAAGATATATTAGATGCTCTCTATTGGACAGCAACAGAGCCTAAAGAAAGAAAAAGAGCCCATATTGGGGTGATTCCTCACTTTTTCATGGCTGTTCTCTATGTCTGTATCCTTTTAGACTCATTGGAAATTCCAATGGTCAATGTGTATGCTACCTTATTTTATTTGGTTAGCTGTTTCACAGATTTAAAGATATATATGTATGTATGTATTCTGAAGATTAATGTGAAATACCTGCTTTCTTTTGAGAAATTGGCTGAACCAGTAATTGTGAATTAAAGAACCTCATGTGTGCACAACACTTTGTGCTGCTGGAAAACATTTCTATTCTCGGTGTAACTGATAATGAGAAAGGAATTTATAATGAAGTTATCTTTAAATCTATGAATTTTTTGTCGTAACCTTGGGTTTAAAATGTATAGAACTCGTGTAGAAGTAAAATGTGAAGTAGTTGGGAGGAATTTTGGAGAAGAGGTGTATGTGTGTCCCTGGCTTAAGCTTCTCTTTTGGAGAGTAAATGCTTTACTATATAAAACAGTATATTTATATATACACTATATAAATAGTGTATACTATATATACTCACACAACAGTGCTTGTGTGTGTGTATACCCATGTGTGTGTGTATGTATGTGTGTGTGTACATGCACACACACACACACACATACACACCTACTCTTAAGTTCCATTTGGAGTCAGGACTCATTCACAGGAATGTGTCATTTTTTCTTATCTCTATAAGAGTTAATGCTTGAAAGAAATTGGGATAATACTTGGGAAGTTAAGGGATTTAGTGGGAAAATATCTATAAAAGTAAAAACTTGTTGCAGTTTTAATGGAGTAAAACAATTTTTAGATATAAATCAACGATTCTGTATGTAACATGAATATAATTCTGCAGCTTGTGGATATTTTCAAAATGACATATGAAAAAGAATCTTAATTATCAGATATTTCTTATCATCTTACATTCCACGTCTCCTAAAGAACCAGAGAGGAAAACCACTTGCAAACTAACTGTTATTTTGTGTTCTTTTCTTTTTTAATATGTAAATTATCTTAATTCAGAATGTATATTTCAAAGTCTCTTCTTTCAATATTTATTATTTATTTAACAAACTTTTGGGGGGGCCTGTTTCCCAAGCACTCTGCCAAGTGCCAGAGATACAGAAGGAACAAAACAATCCTGTTCTGAAGGACTCAAATGGATACACAGAGATTCATTTCTACTTTTGTTTGTCTCATAGGGATTACATGTATCTTATCTTGTTAAATTTATATCAACTATAGCTAATAGGGAAGTTATGAAGATAATAAAATACTTATGCTTGATTTGGAAAGCATAGTCAATTTTTTCTCCATTATTCACTTTCAAAAGTATTTGAAAGTATTTAGTAGTATCTATTAATAATAATATGAAAACAAACTTAAGGTTTTTCCTTGACATACTGTTAGTTTTGCACGCAATCCTTATAATGGTTCAAGCAACAACCCTCAATGTAGCTTTTAACTCACACAACAAGTCACTGCTTACTATCATGATGTCTAATAATGTAAGTTGAGATTTTATTTTACATTTTTGAAGTTATATGGACATTTTAGCAATAATATTCTGAATTGGATAAAATTCTTTGTTCTGTATGTATTTACTCTCCAGGAAGTTTTATATGTAGCAAGTCCAATTTGAAAACTGTTACAGTGATAAAGATGGTATTTCTTTTACTATTTCAGTTTGTTGAGATTAAAGGAAGTGTGTTCAAGAAGTTCGAAAAGAACAATCTCTTTCAAATGTCAAATAGCGGTACGTACAGTTGGATTCTACTTGCAGCTCTATGCAGTATTATTTTGCAATTCATTCTGGAACCCTAATGTCACATTTGATGTGGGCCACTGTTTCTTTGACCTCTCCCCTACCCCCAAAATCAATGCATAGTGGTTCATAGTCCTACACGATGCTAAAATTATAGAACTTCTAGAACAAAATAAAGGAGAATATATTTACAACCTCAACATAAGCAAATATTTTTAGGGACCACACAAAAAAGCACTATCCATTAAAAGAAAGAGAGAAATTGAACTTCTCCAAAATTTAAAACTTGCACTCATAAAAAACATTGAGAAAATGAAAAGGCAAGCCACACTACTAAGGAAGGATTTGAGATGCATATACCTGACAAGAGATTTTTTTTGTTTCCTGACACGAGATCTTTTTTGTTTTCTAAATACATAACAAACTCTACCAATCAATAATGAAAGGATGGTCCAATTTAAAAGTGGAAAGAGGCTTGAATAGACATTTTGCAAAGGAAAATGTAGAAATGGCCAATAAGCCTGTAAAAAAGTGCACAGCATTACTAGGGAAAAAGTCATTAGGGAAATACAAAGTAAAGCCATGATGGGATATCACTACACACCCACCTGAATGGCTGCTCTTGTAGCCTCACAATGTCAGAAGTTAGGGAAGATGTGGATTAACTGACTCTCTCATGCATTGATGCCGTGAATGTAAAATATTACAACTGCTCTGGGAAACTTTTTGGCAGTTTCTTATACAGTTAAATGTTTGCCTACCCCATAATTCAGCACTTGACCATATCGTCACAATAGGACTTGTATAAGAATTATTGTAGCAGCCAAAGCAGCCCAAATCATATCAATAGGAAAACAAACAAATTGTGTTATAGCTGTACCATGGAATACTACTCAACAATTAAAAAGAATTAATGAAATAATATGGTCAACTATGTAGATCTTAAAAGCATTATGTTGAGTAAAAAAAAAACAGGCACAAAAATGCACATACTGTATGATTTCATTTACATGAGGTTTATGACCAGGCAATATAACTTACGGTGATAGAAATAAGAGGAATTGCTTATTGGGAATGGGAATTGATTGGAGGAGGTGAGTGCAAGGGAACTTTCTGGGTGATAGAACTCTTGTATATTTTAATTAGGAGATTGGTGACACATTATGCATTTATCAAACATCACATTTTGTACTTAAGATCTGTGCATTTCACAGTATGTAAATTTTACCTCTATTAGACAAGGAAAATAATGACATGAATATATTAAAGTGAATAAATGTTTAGAATTATAGGAGATTTGAAAACTAAGCAAGGAACAAAAAAAGGGAAATGAAGAACTTTAAAGTCTAGATGATTCTTTGGAGCTTTGATGGATCCTGGATCATGGATCCCAGAGCTCTGAGGGGCAGTTTGTGCTGTCTTTCTCATGTTTATATTCTTCTCTTTGCATGCTACCAAGCTCTGTGAATTAGAAATGGAAGAGGAGGAAAAAGACTAAATTACAGAATTTTTTGTCCACTTTGGTAGTAACTGTAGAGTATATTGGTTCAACTATAAGAATTTCATTTGTTGCATAAAGCACATTATTTTTTCTTAATTTATATTAATAACCTACTTTGAGTAGGTGTTCTTTATAGAGCTTTAAACTAGACATGGAGATTTTAAGTTTCAAGGGTTTTCAGTCTTTGTGTATAAGAGCGGTGAAATTGTGAGGAGGAGATTATGAATGGTTTCTAACCTTATCATTAAAATGTTGATGTAATTAATATCCCTTTTCTTTCTTTTATAACCAGTTCCGTTGAATTACAACCTCTGATCTTAGAAAGATTAGGGATTCAATATTCGAGTTCGAAGAAAACTCTGAAAAGATAACATATTGATCCAAGTATGCATTATCAGCTCACCAGAAATTCAGTTTATTTTGGCTTAAAATGGTATCAGCACCAAAAAATGTATTACTTTTTGTTGTAAGTAAATTAGTTCAAGTTATAATACAAGGTGGTTTCCATTGTACCTTTTAGATTTTATAAGAAATTAACTTTACCCTAATGTAGATTTTAAAACCCATTCCCAAGTAAGGAGAAAAAACTATCCATCATGGACAGTCCTACTAATATTGCCTGTGGTACTCGGATATTAAAGGGACAGATGAGGGATCCGCAAGAGCTGCATTTTGCACTTACTGTGAGGGTAACGCCTCCTTTGTACTCTTTGGGAGCTGCTTAACGGGAACCAGTTAGCAGCGATACTCACCTATCAGATACATTTTTCTTAGGAATTTTCCTATGAAATTTTTCTCCTTCAGAAGTTGTTGCCAAATACATAGTGTAAGATGTAGTACTTTGTGCTGGTTTAATGTGGAAGCCTTTGTTTGGAAAGAGCAGTATTATCCCTTTTCAGTATTATCTGACTGTACATTCTCTTCAGAGGAATTACCTAAGGACACATGAAATGGAGTTCAGTTAATAAAACCAGACTTTTAATAATTTATTTTTTTCACTTCATTTTAACGTAAGCACCAGCTGAATGTAGAACCCATGGCTTTCTGATTTGCAGTCTTGAGATGAAAATTTTTGTGTATTTATTTTACCCATTGATAATGTGAACTATGCATTTAGAAAGATCCTTCAGGAATAAGGTTGTCTGAAGTAAGATTCTAGCTCAGGATGACTCTATTTAACACTTTTTTTTTTTTTGAGATGGAGTCTCACTCTGTCACCCTGGCTAGAGTGCAGTGGTGTGTGTCATCATAGCTCACTGCAACCTCAAATTCCTGGGCTCAAGCAACCTTCTTGCCTCAGCCTCCTGAGTAGCTGGGACTATAGCCACGCTGGCTAATTTTTCCTATTTTTGGTAGGGACGGGGTCTTGATCTTGCTCAGGCTGGTCTCAAACTCCTGACTAGAAGCGATCCTCCTACCTTGGCCTCTTAGAGTGCTAGGATTACAAATATGAACCACTGCACCAGCCTCTATCTAACACTCTTAACAGAGGCCCATATACCTGCAATAAATTTGAATGACTGTTGAAAATAAAATAGTCACTCATTTTATGTTTAAGATGTGAATGTATGTTAAAGTACATCCCTTTTAGTGGTAATGTAGTAGGGAAAAAAGAGCTCAATAATCTGAATATCAGAAATATCTTAAAAGCATTAATTACCAGTGTTTTTAAGTTTCTTAATAAAGGTTAAAGAAATCCTTCCTCTTTTTATAGAAGTTTTAATTTTTAATCAATGTAAGAGTTTGATCCTAATCCAAACCCTGACTGTTCTAAATATGAGATATGGTATAAATATGTTGTCAATTGCATTCATTTTCTAATATATGTTAGGTTATCAGTATTAGAATCTGTTATTCTCATAAAAATTTTATTTCCAGTCGGGCGTGGTAGCTCACACCTATAATCCCAGAACTTTGGGAGGCTGAGGCCAGGAGGATTGCTTGAAGTCAGGCATTCAAGACCAGCCTGAGCAACATAGTGAGACCTTGTTTCTACAAAAAAAATAGAAAAATTAGCTGGGCTTGCTGATGCACACCTGTAGTCCGAGCTACTGAGGAGGCTGAGGCAGGAGGATCACTTGAGCCCAGGAGTTTGAGGTTGTAGTGAGCTATGATGATTCCACTGCACTCTAACCTGGGCAACAGAGCGAGACCCTGTCTCAAAAAAAAAAAAAAAAGAAATTTCCTTATATAATATTTTATTTTATTATGAAGAAACTTTAAAAATTTGGGTAAACTTATAGCTCACATTTTAGAAGTCAAATATTGGCTTCATAATATCTATATAGAGCATTTAAATGTAAAAATAAAACTGAAAGTATAAGAATAAAACTTTTTTAGTATTCATGCAGCCTTATTTTCATAGTTAGATTGATACATGAGTGCTAGAAATAAAGATATACTTATTTTTTATGATGTTACTTTTCTTTGTAATCTTTAGATTTATTATCCTTCATCTTATTAAATTACATTTAGATACCAGAATTTATCAGTTTTTGTTAACCTCTACCATAGGTAGAAATAGTCTGCTTTTCTAAAATCTGTTTTGCCTTAAATGTCCCCCTACTAAGATGGGCCAATATCTTTAGAATTGAAGTTATTGCAGATTTTCTCTATGCTGGCAATTGCTGTGTGTCCAAGAATCAGATATAATTAATTTAAATGCTGTGATTGTTTTTATATTATTATAATAATATTAGAGTTCACAAAAATTACTTAGGCTTATTCCAAGTAGTATTTTTAGTTTTTCAAGGAAATTTTTTTCCAGGAAATTCTATAATGAACCAAGTCCATACTATATAGACATACTTAGTGGTAGGGTCAGAAATAAGTATATTTCTTTTTTAAATTTGTGGAAATTAGAAAGGACTTGACACACATAAGTACAGCTTTGTGAATAATTGTACAGAATTCCAATTAAAGGTACACTGACAAATTTAATTCATCCCATGATTTAAGATCCATGTTTAGCTGTAGGTAAATAACAGAGAATATATTTTGTATCAGCCTTTGATGGGACTTATTCTAGGGTAGACTTTTCTTAGTTTTCCTGTGACTTGTATCCCCTTTTGCAGTAACAAAATAAATTGAGCGTGTAATCTAGAACTAGTCAAAACAGCTGCACTCAAACTCCACATGTCCTTCCTTCCGATTGGGTCATGCCTCTTAAGGGGCTTATCTGTGCTCTGAGCTTAGGCCCCACAGTATGGTATTGCATAAGGAATAGCACTGCAGTTTCATAAGTAGAAGAGCAGGTTGTGCCCACTGAGCTTCGAGGGAGTGAAGGTACAGCTCTGCATTACAAATAAGGAACTGAGCTACTCTGGAAAAGAAGGTACCAGCCACTGCCTGGAAGAGTTTAAGGATTTTGGGGAAGACACAGAGGGAAGGCACAGAGAGTAAGGCCACCTCACTTACAGAGACCAGGTTTTTGCTGTGGAATAAAAGTCCAGATCATTTTGCTTTGCAGTAATGGAAAAAGGTGTAAGTAAGAAAAGAGAAGCAAACACAGTACCAAGAAGGACGTCAGGGTGAAATTGAATGCAGAGCACTTGCGGGAGGTGCCACAACTGAATGGCATTGGTGAGGCCCAGAATTACCACGATAGTAGAGACGCAGGGAAATGACAATAGAGTATATAAAAGCTTTTGACATAGTTTGTATATGACTGACTATTTCTAACCTCAGGCATTACATAGACACAACACATGGATATGCTGCACTTACTGCAGACAGATTTATTTTATTCCATTTCTTGATTACATGGTATCTTAGACTCTATGAGAAAATAACAGCTTAAAAAGTGAAATGTGTGAACTGGCCTTTAGCAGTTCAGTTATTTGCTTTTATTAAATTCATTGAATTTTTTTTCAGATATTAAGGAACGATTCACAAATTATGTGCTTTTGCTGATAGTATGTCTAAGAAACATGGAACAGTTTTCTTGGAATCCAGGTAACTAACTGTTAACAGATAAAATGTCTTGTAATTTTAATTTTAACCAAAATCATTCTTTTACATGGCATAAAATGAGTATTGCAGAAAACTTCAAAAGACTTTGTTCCACTGTTTGGGTATTGAAAAAACAGTCACCTGCCACATAATGACGTTTCGGTCAATAACAGACTGCATATAATAAGACAGTGGTCCCATAAGATTATAATGGAGCTGAAAATGAAAATTCCTATCATCTAGTGATATCGTAGCTGTTCTGACATCATATTGTGCAACACATTACCTTTTCTATGTTTAGACATGTTTAGATACACAAATACTTAACCATTGTGTTACAGTTGCCTGCAGTATTTAGTATGGTAGCATGCTATATAGATCATAGCCTAGGAGCAATAGGCCATACCATATGGCCTAGGTGTGTAGTAGGCTATAGCATCTAGGTATACCATAGAGTGTAGGTGTACTCTATGATGTTCGCACAGTGATGAAATCACCTAAACATGTTAGCCCTGTTTTGCATTTCATTTATTATTCTCAATATTCTGTGTGCTATAGGCATTTAGTAACTTCTTAATTATTTATTTTAATTCATTGCTAATTTATCTGGGGCAGATCAGAAACAGATATAAAATAAAATATATGATTTTGGAAATATATTTTCAGAAATTATTTTCTTACAGAAACCGTAAGATCAAGTGATATCTGACAGTGAGTTGAGTTCTAATCTGAATGGATCCAAAGCCTTCTTGACTTGTGGTAGGAAATCCTCTTCCTCCACACACATCTAGATTCTTTGTGTACCTGGATTCTTTTGGTGAATAATGGTGTATTTGTTTGTAACTATGTCAGCTAACAGGGTGTCCATGAAAGGCAGGGTGGACACATGCAGCTGGCTGGCTCTGGCGGAGGCCCATGGTATCAGCAACCCCAAGCAGGGCTGTTGAACCAAGGGGCAAATGATCCCTAAGCCTCCCAACAACTAGGTGTTTGAAGTCATATTCTGATTTATACCGTGACTTTAACAAATTGTCTTAGGTCTCTTTTATCAGTTCTGTAGCAGATAGGATAAAAGGAACACTTGCATTGTTGGTGAATTCATTGTTCTTTCACTCTTTTTTTTTCAGTTTTTTTTTTTTTAGTTTCCTTTTTTAAAAAAATGCTGATTATAGAAGCTTGCCCTTAGCTCCCAGATTATTAATAACATAAAAATAATGCTAGCCAGGCACATTTTGTATGCCAGCCACATTGCTGTGCAATAGTGTCTCATTTAATTCTCATGATAATGTAGACACTTTTATTATCCTTATTTTATAGATAAGGAAACTTGAATTCAGATGAGAAACTCGTCCTTTGCCAGTGATGCAGATTCAAATGAAAAGAAATTTGCGCCAAGATCATGTTGCAGTCAGTGGCAGAGTTTATCGTTGAAAGCAGCCCCCGACATCTAAAACCTAACATGATGTCAGACTCGCAAAAGCCGCCTGCACTGTCGGCATGTAGGGCTCCAGCTGCCAGGGTCTTGAGTTGCTTTAGGTCCTTGTCAGCATTTCTTACCATCTTTTTCTTGCTCTCTCTCATACCTACACCCTTCTTCAAGGTCTTAGGAGGTTATCTCCAGGTGTTTTTAATCAGGTACTTGGTACTGAATCAACATTTTAATAAATGTCACAAAAGTGAGCAAATTTAACATCTGTATGACAGTAAAATAAGTGATTGATCAATATCTTTAAATTATAATGATCAGAGAGGGAGAAAATTACTCAGTTGACTACAGGGCGTCTCTGCTAGCTATGTGCTGTGAGGTTGAGACAGCTGTAGAATTAAAGGATTTTCTAAGGAACCCGCTTAACCTAGTCATCCCCCCGGCATGTAGGCATGTAGACATGTAGACGCACAGACAGATAGGCACGTAGGCTGCGTGAAGGCAGGGCTCTGCTCACCTCGGTGGTCTGCACAGGAAGCAGTGCTTGGCACATAGAAAATACCGAATAAATATTTTTTGAATGAAGTATCCTTTAACTTGATGTAGTGTAGCTGTTTTGACAGAGGTTATATTAATAATTAATTGAATGCTACTTTTGTATAGTATATTGAAAAATATGTGGAGTTTTCAGATTTCTTTGGTAGCCTATGATATGGAATCTGTTCACATTAAGAGATTTAATTATTTTTCTTTTTTTCTATACTTTATAGATCATCTCTGGGTATTGTTTCCAGATGTCTGTATGGTAATTGCATCAGAAATTGCTGTGGATATTGTAAAACATGCCTTTATCACCAAGTTCAATGACATTACTGCAGATGTATGTATTTTGATACAAAATTCAATGTCTAAACTTTACTTCTGCTTCTTAATATTATAAAATTATGGAATAAATTTACTATAGTTATGAAGATAATAGAAGATTTTAATACTTTAAAGTTAGAATTATAATTTTAAGTTTCTAAAAATTATTATGCTACTGAAAGTATTTTATTTGAATATTAAGCAGTCCTAGTTCCATCTTTTTGGTGGAAATATAGACCAGCCAGTAGTTGAGGTCAGTATTAACTAACTCAAAATCATTATAAACCACTAATATGATCACAATCTATTCACTTAAAGTTTTAAAATCACATTGTTTGTATTTTAAAATTTAGACCATCAAAACTTTTCTTTCTGGCTAGGTTTTAAAAATATTTAAATATATTTAAATATTGATTTTTTTTTCTGCAATTACGAAGAGGTTCTTGATAAATTCAAGAAAATAAGAGCCTTATATTTTTCTAGTGAAAGCATTTGATGAAACTTTGAGAGATTTGTTTTATGTTGTAACCAGTTATTCTGTAGAATTTCCAGAAATAGATATGTGGCTTGTAGGCCCATGGTCTATAAAACATTTAAGAGTTTCCTAGTGCATTCCTCATTCCTAGCTCAGTCTCAATGAATATTATTAGTTCAGCAGTTTTCTAGATTTTATTGGGTTTTAATAACTTTTAATAATAGTCTCACTCTGATACTTCTTTCATTTCAAAAGGCAATGGTTTAAAATAGAAAGCAGTTTCAATAGCTACAATTTGATGATTTGATTATGGGTTTCTGAATGCTTTAATATACTTAAAGAAAATATGATTTTGTACTTTTTTATAAAGCACTGATAAAGTAATTTCACCATTTACTTTCTTGGCTTTCTCAATATGGAATGATTCCCTTTTAATAGGATCATTTTCTCAGCATCTAAAGTCAAAATTAATAGGCTTGATTCAGATACTTGTGTAACTTTTAGTGGAAATGACACTTTATAAGTGCCTTCCTAACTACTATATTCCCTAGCATAGTAGTTGTATATTTTTTTAGTATCCATTTTTCTAAGAAAACATCACTATGGTTAGATATACAGTAATAATAATTTTTTAAAACTCTTCGTTTAATTTAAAATTTCAAAATTGTTTTATGTATATTATACTACTTAAAATAGTCACCCTTCCCAAAATTCTAAGCTCTCAGGATCATAATCATTGAATATTTATTCCTTTTTGAAGAAAAACCTTTCAAAGATCTATGAATGTTAACAGTCCAGGGGAACCGAGGTTATGTTTTACCCTTACTGTAGGAAAACAAATAGAAAAACCGTACCCAGATATCTGCTTGGTTATTCGCACTTGTTCCTGGTCAATTATTAAACATTTTTATCTACAAAATAAACCTTTTCGTGTGATATATTTGCATTATATTACTTAATATTTCATTCTTGTTTGTCTTTAGGTCTACAGTGAATATAGAGCCAGTCTTGCTTTTGACCTTGTTAGCAGCCGACAGAAAAACGTAAGCATTATATCAAAGGCATAGTCTGAAATTAATGTCACAGTGGCCTAATTTAGCATGGAATATTAGGTAAGGGGGAGCTACATGAACTTAAACTGCCTGTTTATCTCTACTCTCAATACTAAATATTTACAAATTAATAATACTTAACATTAAATAGTATATGATATTTGCAGCATTGTAACAATTATTCAACTTTATATTTAAAACTCCTCGTGAACTTTTGGATTTCCACGGTCATTTTACTAAATTGTATAGTAGGCTCCAGATTCTCCTCTTGCTCATAGCCTCACCTGTTTAGAACATTTGCTGGTAATGAGCGAATATTACTTTTTAAATGCTGTGTAAATCCCATTAATCCAAATCCTTTTCTCCTCTCTCTGTTCAGGCGTATACTGATTACAGTGACTCGGTAGCACGAAGGATGGGTTTTATTCCTCTCCCACTAGCTGTTTTAGTAAGTTCGTACTTTTTTACATTTTCGATAAGGAGATGGCCATCATTATAGAATATTAATAAATGGATTATCAGTAAGATTGTTTCAAAAGAACTTGATATAAAAATTAAAATTAAAAATTTGGGATAAAATTTAGTTTTAAATTATAGCAGTATCCTTTCGGATGTTGAACTATCCAACAGATAAGTGATATTAAACCATTTTAAGTAAATGGCTTTCCTAAAAATGAGAATACTCTTTTTTGCTCACTCATTTAGCAAAGATTTTTCTTTTTTTAATGGAAATACTTGAAGGTGGCATTGGGGTGGCCACTGGGATGCATATTGGTGGAAAGGTAAATGGATCCAACATTTCTAAAAGTCAGTTTGATAGTATCATGCTTTGATGCAGTCATTCCAATTCTAGGAATTTATCCTAAGGAAATAGTAATAATTATAAAAGGCACACGAGTGATTTATGGACAAGGCTATGCATTGTAGTGGCATTTATAGTAGTAAAAATTTGGAAACAAAATAGGTTATATAAACTATAGTACACCTAAGTGAAGACATATTCAGTTTCCATCATAATTGCTACTTTTTTGTTTTTTGTTTTTTTTTTTTTTTTTACTATTTAAAAATTTTTCAGAGCTTTTACAATGACAGTTTCTACTGTTGTATTCAGGAAATGTGTTGTTTTTTTTTTAAATAAAAATTGTACCAAAATTTACCAAATCAATCCCAAAAAAGTCAACTTTGAATATTTAATAAATTGTTCAGAACAGCCTTACGGATAGTTACTAGCCACATTGGGCTATTATAATACTAATTAAGATTTGCTGCTTGTACTTGTATTTGATTATGTTTTTTCTTGACTGCCTAATCTCACATCAAAACAAATTCACTTATCTTTTTTGCCAAAGGACATCTAGAGTTCTATAACCACATCCTAAACATTTTCCAATTATATTAATAGCATGTTTATTATATAATAATATAGCTTTCTTTTGCTTGGGAAAAGGAACTCCTAGAATTTTGAAAAAATGGAGGATTTTAAAGAATAAAATCATTTGTTAAAGTTTTAAAAGATTGATAAAATAAAATATTAAATTTTTCTACATTTGTTTCCTACAACTGGAAACATGATACACACCAGTATGAGGATAAACCTAGACTGCCTGATTTTTTTTTTTGTAAGATTGGTTAAATGGTTGGATTTAAATATGGCCTTGCTTTGCCAAATAATAATTGACTTGTCTAGTCACTTGTCAGAAAACTCAATTCACAATTAGTATGACTTTTTAAATTTAGTGTTTTAAAATATTCCTCTGGTCTTTGTTTTATTCTTTATATAAGTTTTTTCATGGTTGCTATACCAAAAGATTAATATGTAATTAATGACTGATTACCAGAACACTTACAGAGAACGCCCTGTGTGCTAGCAGGGGATCACATAGTTCAGCAGGGATCTCGCAGTGGGTTTCTTCTGCAGCACTTTCCTCACAGAACTTCAACATGGTGCCATAGCTTTGGCAGACATCTGGGAGCCTTGAGAGGTACACCGAGGCCACTGTAACAAGTTAATTCTTTAAGGCACAAAGTGACAGTGTTTTCTTCTAAGTGTTACCGTGGGTCCCAAAGGGAATTCATAGTCAAAAAAAAGGAAAAGAAATCATATGTAGACTTTGGGCATATGTATCTTAAAAGTTAAACTAATAATATACTAGATAAAAATGAAGTTATTTAAGCCTTAAATGTGATCATTTGCCTTTCATGTTTATGAATAAAATCCTAGAGCCACGTTAACTTCTGTTTCAAATGTCTGTACAATAGTCATTTCCCTGTTAGACACTATGACACATTGTCAGTTTTCTCACAGGGAGACTTTACTGAATACATGACAACCCATTGCCCCACCTCCTCCCAATAGTTCTTCTATTAGAAGCATTTTTTTTTTTTTTGAGACAAAATCTCACTGTGTTACCCGGCCTAGAGTGCCGTGCATCATCCTAGCTCACAGCAACCTCAAACTCCTGGGCTCAAGCGATCCTCCTGCCTCAGCTTCCCAAGTAGTTGGGACTACAGGCATGTGCCACCATGCCTGGCTAATTTTTTTCTATATATTTTTAGTTGTCCGATTAATTTCTTTCTATTTTTAGTAGAGACGGAGTCTCGCTCTTGCTCAGGCTGGTTTCGAACTCCTGAGCTCAAACAATCTGCCCACCTCGGCCTCCCAGAGAGCTAGGATTACAGGCGTGAGCCACCGTGCCCAGCCTATTAGAAGCATTTTTAAATGACTTTTAAAATGTATATTATATTTAAGACACTCTAATAAAACCTAATAGACATTTGATAACTTGACGTTACAGATAAGGCTACTTCTCCCTGATTCATTGCCGTAAAGCTGACCCCTAGACCTTAATATACGGGAATAGCTGCTGCACCTGTAATGTGTAAACATTTTCCTTTGACTGGTCCCACCAGATTTATTCAGCAGATTTCCAAGGATAATGTTGTTAACCCCTACATTTCTGTGAATTAAATAAGAAAATAGATGTTGAACCATAACCATCCAAAAGAGACAGAAATTTTTCGACCTTTAAGTAATTAATTTTTCATAGTGTTTAATTTTTTTAAACAGTACAAACCTCCTAAGATTCCCTTTTCTCTCTGCTGCCTGCAAGTTGTTGGGGGTTCTTAAAAGAATCAAAAACAAAGAAAAGGGGAGAAAAAGCAGGAATAAGGGCCATGAAGTGGTTCTAGCTCTGTTAGGGCACATGTAGCAAGATGAATTCATTTATACTTTCCAGAATAATTTTTTGTTGTAAAAATCAGCTGATTTGCATCTCTCTTAGATATAAGTGCATGTGTCATTCATGAACTAGGTATAGTGTCTGAGCTCAGAGAGTCAGTAGCAACTAAAGTGTTGCCTTAGCCACAGCATCTTGGATTTACCTGAACAAACCCAAATCTACCACAAAAAGTTTCACTAGCAAGCAGATTTTAGTATCAATCAACAAATCTAGTACTGGCTTCTTGGATTTAGACAAAGACCACAAGTGTGTACCTAAAATGTTAAAATCAGCATGGAGAAATCTTTTATTTAAATATTAACTAATAACTCTGTGGTTGTGTGTTTTGTTTGTATGTTTTTGTTGTTTTGGTTTGTTTCTGGCTAGCTCATCAGAGTTGTAACAAGCTCAATTAAAGTGCAAGGAATCCTGTCTTATGCCTGTGTCATACTCTTCTATTTTGGGTAAGATTAACTATTCTCGAATATGTTTTGGTTATATAGTAAAGTATAAATGCAAGATGTAATGGAAGTAAATAGCACCCCAATCATACTACTCCCACTCTGTGTCAGGGGCTCCCTTTTAACAGCTCGTACCTCCACATGTATTTGTGACTCAGTTAGATTGACTGCACTGCTGTTTGGTGGTAGTATTAACAGTACTTTAGATTTTATTTTAATCTTTAATGAATTCTTTTACTTTAAACCCTTTTTCCTTAAGACTTAGACTTCACCCATATTTTCTTTTATGAAAAAAGTCTGCCATTGCAATCAGACGTTTTTCCATATTTAAAAACATCTTTGACCTTCTAGTATGTTTGCCACCTTTAATTAATTTAGCACACTCTAGGCCTATGTCATATAAAGCCTAAGGTGATACACAAGTGCAGTTTCTCTGCCTATGGCTGGCTGAACTTGATCTGCAAGTGTGTTGCTCTCATGCGGCTTACATTCTGGTTGGGGGAGACAAACAATAAATGAACAGCTGAAACAATTTAAGATAGTAATAAATGGTATGAAGAAAGTAACAATATAAAATGGTGGTCTTGCCATTGTTAGTTTTCTCAAGAAGTGAATTGATGATAAAGTATAGCCCAGGCTAGCATTCAGTTAACTTACTAAAAAAGAAGACAGGGACCCTGTCTCATTCTCGCTTACCTAGGCTACTTCAGGAGTTGTGCTCAGGGAGTGGTGTCTGTGAAAGAGATCAGATCTGAATATCTGAAGAGAAAAAAAGTGGGGAGAGAATAAGCATAGCTGTAGTAAGTTCAGCAGTAGATTCCCTTAACTCTTCCCCAAGGATGAGATCTAGTTTCCAGAGACATCTATGGTGTTGCAGTTTCGTGGTTTGAGTGTGGTTTTCTACAATGTTTTCTGCCTGGGACCTAGGATGCTGTCTGGCGGATGCTCAGGAAACGTCTCTCAGAGCAGCATGGGAACAGTCACTTCTCATTGTCTGCACTTTCTGTTCTTTCCCGAGCATCCTGCATGGTGGCTGTGCTTCCCAGCTGGTGCAGTGCCTGTCTCCGGCTCTTGCCCTGCATAGGTGTTTACGTGAGGTGGCTAATTTCAGTGGTACCCACAGCAAGATGATCAGGTTGTACACCACTCCCTGTTTTCCATGCGAATGTATCCATAAATGGTTTCCTACATTAAGGTAACTCTTTTTAGACATTAAAAAACATGAGACCCTCCTTTTCCATTATATATTCTCATACCACTCCTGAAACTTACTGGCATTATGCTGTGCTTATCAAGCAACATTGCTGCAATTATTCTCATATTCTTTTGCCATAAATAAATTAGGAAATGAAGCATATATATTCTACACCTGAAAACCTTTGTTTAGTTACAATCGCCTGTGCATAATCCACCAAAGGGGATGTATTTAATCTGAATCACCTAAAATTCTGGACCTCCATCGCCCCTCCTCCAGTGTTGCATCTCTCTCCCAACGTCTCAGGGTAATGCCCAAATTAATATCCTCTCCTCCTTCAGAGACTTTCACAGAACCACCTGGGCCACGAAGACCCTTTTATTCATTAACTCTACCAAACCCAGGAATCTTCCTTCAGCAAAAACAAATCAGAATTCAGTTGGGCCACCTTCCATAAAATGCTATGCTTTTTCCCCACCACACCCCGTTTCACCTCTCTCCCTCCAGACGTACTCTTGCCAGCTGTGGGGGGAAGACTTGCCAGCTTCTTCCCTTTCTGACCAACCAGCACTGCTCAGGGAGCATCTGCTAGGCATCGGTGCTGGTCCCAGGCGGGTCAAGGGGTCAGCTGAAAAGCAGACAGACAAGTGTCTGGCCTTGTTGTTTCTGAAATTTCTAGAGTCGACCAGAAAAAAAGCATTATGAAGAAAAGCACAGTAGTGTGAGATGAAGAGTGGCCTAAGAGAGGAGTAGGCAGGGGTGGCCTCTCTAGTGGGCTGGAGTGAGGGAGGGAGCCATGAGCTGCCTGGGAAGAGAGCAGGCGCAGGGGCACAGCAGGAGCCAAGGTGGGAGCCATGGGGGAGGAGGGCCTTGGAGGGAAGGGCCCTGGGGAGGGCCGGCCACTGGAGGGTCTGATCAGACAATGGCAAGACCTTAGCGGGCTTTTTGCAAGGACCACTTAGGCTGCAGTGCGGAGAACACACTGGAATGTGGCATGAAGACACTGCTAAGCAGCAGCAGTCAGGCCAAGTCAGGGGAAGGTGACCAAGGTTGTAATTGAAGTGATAGCCATGGGGCAGTGAGAATTTGTCAACTGGCTATATTTATATTTTGAAGGTGGAGCTGGACAAGACTCACTAATGAATTGGTCGGATGCAAGGCGGGAGGGAATGAGAGGAATCAAATATGATTACCAAGTTTGGGGCCCAAGCAATTAGAGTAATGGCATTGCCATTTACTGTGATGGGGAAGCGGGCGAGAGAAGTATACTTGGGGCAGGGGGCCGGGAGCGAGTTGGGAAGAGGGTGGGGCTGTAATCGAGCATCGTGGTTCGGATTGCGTAGGTTTGGAGTCCTATTAGATGTCCCCAAGGTGGTGTCAAGGAAGCAGTGGAAGGGATGAGTAGGATTTAGGGGAGGGTTGGAGTGGGGATAAATTTGGGAGTGTTATGCACACGAAAGGTACTTGCAGCTGCAGATCTGTATAGGTTCTTCCGTGTTCATATTCTTAGCTCCGGGGGAGGTTGGGGCCCCGAAGGAAACCTTGTTTGCTTCTCACTGTGACCTGCTTCCAGGCCCCTCCTCAGACTTGTCCTCACTGACTTGTAAGTTCGTACTCTTGCCAGGATTCCATCTCAGACATAAAAAACCCTGATCTGCTTCTTCGCCTGCTGTAAAAGTGGCATCGAGTCCTTGACTCTGTGTTATCTAAGGTCCACTATATGTGAGACGATACCAGTGTGAGATTTTTTTCCCCGTAATTTTTTTAGCAGATTTATATCGAATGCCTTAAAAAATTCTATATCTTTTGACCCAGAAATTTCATTTCTGTAATTATAGGTACCTAGGAATTTATCTTAAGGAAATACCGATTTAACATAAGTTTTCTTAATGAGAAACTTTTTACTAGAAGCAAAATATCAGAAATAATCTAAATATCCAGAAATAAGTGTTGTTTGGGTCGTTGTTATATGATAACTTATACAGTGAAATATTATAAGGCCATCTAAAATAATGTCACTGAGGAACATCAACTAATATAGAAGAGTATTTGTGCTATATTGTTGTATAAATGACAGTAATAAAATAACTGAATTGCTTGGCATTTCCGTGTGCCGAGCACCATCCTGAGCACCTTGCCCTGGTCCTCCCCTCTCTGGACGTGCTGGTCGAGTAGCTCGCCCAGGTCCCCACGGGCGCTCAGCTGCGGAGTTAGGGCTCCACTCACACCCACCACCCCAGAGTCAGTGCTACCGCTCCCAGCTCCTCTCTGCTCCCCTCCTGCCTCGTATTGATAAAATAGACCCCATTTCTGTACAGCAAAAAAGTACAAACAGATGTATACTCAGAGCAGACGACTGGAAGGTAATATACCAGTTGTTGCAGTGATTATCACTAGGGTGTGGAATTATGTTACTTTATTGGGGTTTTTTTGTTGTTGTTCATATGCATGTACTAAATGTATTTGTTTTGTAATAAGAGAATAAATGTTAAATTATTTACTACCAGAAAAAACTTCTAACCCATGTAATTTCGTATAATGAGAACTAAGGAATTTAGCTAAGTTTTCCCTCATGGTAAAGAAGCCTCAGGAAACTCAGGCTTTGTGTAAGGAATTGGGACACTTCAAACCCAGTCCTCTGACTCCTGGCCTGTCCCCTTGTGACCAGGCCCACTGCCTTCTCCTCAGCAGTGGTAGTAGGTGGCATTTACAGTGATTCAGGTTAATTCCAACAGTGGCTGGTTGTTTTGTTTCCGGTTTTAGGTTGATATCCTTGAAAGTACTCAATAGCATCGTGCTGCTGGGGAAATCATGCCAGTATGTGAAGGAAGCCAAAATGGAAGAGAAGCTGTCCAACCCTCCCCCCGCCAGCACTCCGGGCAAGCCGCCCAGTAAATCACAGAACAAGTGCAAACCCTCTCAAGGTAGGTTTGGTTCAAAGAGTTCAATCAGCTTTCAGTCAACAGGTAGCAACGCTTTAGACATTTGGTTTCACTTCACCTAGTTGTTTTATAATTCTTTAAATTTTTTAATAGACACATAGTAATTGTACATATTTATGGGATACATAGTGATGTTGCAATACATAAACATATAGTGATCAGATCCGGGTAATGAGTATATCTGTCATCTCAAACGTTATCATTTCTGTGTGTTGGGAACATTCAGTGGTTATAGTTTAGCTCTCATCTCACATATACATGACCCAGTGCCCCAAGTTTTTCCATTTATTCATTCATTGTTCAATAGATGACGACTGAGCACCTGTTACATGCCAGGTCCAGGGGAAGATACAGCAGTGGTGAAAAGGCAATATCTCTGTTCCCATGGAGCTCATTCTAGATTGTTGGGAGGAGGGAAAGAGAGACATAGGCATGCACTGCACTGTATCAGGTGGCAGTGAGTGCTGTAGAGAAAACTAACGCAGAATCGGGGAAAGGGGAGTATGTTGGGGAGTTGGGCACTCCCCCAAGTTTGAGGAGATGGCACCCGAGCAGAGCCCGAGGGTGGCAGTAGCCGGCTTTCCATGGAGAGCATCTTAGGCAGAGGACTCAGGGATGTGCCAAGGCAGGAAGGTGCTTGGTGTGTTGAAGGACAGCAAAGGCCAGGCCAGGTGGCTGGAGTGGCCCAATCCCAGAGACAGAAACTTGGAGAAGGAATCCGAGGGGCCTCAGAGGGCTGTTGTGAGGACCTTGGCTTTGACTCAGTGGCAAGGCGGACATCACACCACTGTGAACAGAGGAATAGCATGGGACAGATGACATTTAAAAGTATCATTCTCAAGCTTTATGGAAAACAGACTCAAGAGGGAGTGCCCAGAAATGGGACAAGGGAGGAAGCTGCGTGTGGCTCAGAGCAGGGGGATTGGTGCGAGCAGGGAGAACTGTCTGGGTTCTAAATAACCCTGGGAGATTCCAGCAAAGGATTTGCGATGAGGGAATCGTGCAGTGTGAGAAAGAGTCTTCTTAACTCTTGTTAAGGATGAGTCTAAAGTGTCTGGCCTGGAAGAACCGGGACACTGACTTAATTTTTATTGTTAGATGGCAGTTCCCTGTTCACATGGCTATTTGTTCATATGACTTTTAGTTTAAATGATTTATTTTTAAATGTATGGAGCAACTGTGTAATATAGGAGATGCTGGTGATAGAAAAGTAAATAAAGGATGCCCTCAGGGCCTCACGTACCCACAGCTGGACAGCACAGTTGGACACTTCAAGTAAGTGAGCAAGGGGTTTGAAAAGGACAAGAGAGGGCTCTTCCTGGAGGTTACGATGCCTGAACTAAATCTTGAAGAGTGAGAATAGGACAGGGAAGGCCAGTAGAAAGGACAACTTTTACCTTGAGGAAAAGGGCCAGCATGAGTTAATTCACAGAGGCCTGAAAAAGCATCCCAAGTACTCTCGGCTCAGTGCTCTGAGAGTGTAGAGTTTGCTCTGAACAGGGGCAGGAGAGCAAGCTTGGGCGGGGCTGGAGTCCAACCTGAGGGGCAGGCCAGGCTCATCATACAGCTTCACAGGGAGCAAGAAAAGGGAACGGCGCGTATAATCACTGGGAGACGTAAGTACTACGGTAACATGCGATTGCATTTGTTTCAGCTACCTGGATAATTCATGGTGGGCCTGTCCGTGTCTGCTACACTATTCCCTAAGTTAGTAAGTGTTTGAGGATCCCGCCTAATGGGGGGATAACACCTCAAAGCACATGCTGCAGTGCAGGGCCGTCGAATCAAGGGTCGCAGAATGAGAAGTGCATTCAGGATGAGTGTCTGAGTGTCTGCACAGCATGTCTCGGCGGTCAGGACAGAGACCACTCAGGAGGGTGTTGGAGTCAGACCAAAAAGGAGAGGCTGACTCCGAAGGCAGCATCCAGTTCATCACATTCTAAAAGGGACAGAGAGAGTAGTGGGGGGTATATATTTTTTGCCCATGGCATGTATTTTTTGCTTCAAAAAGCTGTTCCTCTAAGGATTGAATGTGTAATTCAGAGGGTGGCTCTAGGCCTTAGCCCAGCTGTCCCCAAGGCCAGCCTCCAGGATCCTTGAGGCCTAAAAGGAACACTAGGGGTTTTATTTGTTGGTTGGTTTGTTTTTACCTCTGATTTGGACTCCTAAGGATGATGCTAAACTAAGTCCAGCTGAAGTGACTACAAATGAGAGGTGGAAGGTAGGAGAGTCTGCTTGGCCCACACTCTAATGGTCTGCGTATAGGAGCCAACGTTGATTTCTCAGGACTGGCAGCATCATATCAGGATTTGGTTATATGGGGAGGCAGTTGTAATGCAGGAGTTCTGATTTTTCCACAGTTGGTGATGGTGTTGTTTGTGTTGTCTGATCAACATAATAATGCCCTCCATAAAATTTTGGATGAACAAATGTAGATGATTAGCCTCTAAGTTTCATTATAAATTATGGCTGCTTATACAGCATGCTCTTTGGTTATCATTTGCTTTATTTAAAAGTGTGAATAATGGGCAGCGTTTTCAGTATCACTATGTTGGCGAGCTCATATTTATTATAAATTGGGGGGCAATCTTTTCTAATTCAGTGGATCTATTTTATCACAGGCCTTTCCACGGAAGAAAACCTGTCTGCTTCGGTCACCAGCCAGCCTGTTCATCAGAAGGAAAATGTCATCCCGTTGCTCGTGACAAGCAATTCTGATCAGTTTCTGACAACTCCAGATGGCGATGAGAAGGACATAACACAGGAAAATTCTGAATTAAAACACAGATCCTCAAAGAAAGATTTGTTAGAGATAGACAGGTTCACAATTTGCGGAAACCGAATTGACTGAATGTGCGGCTCCGAGTGCTGAGACAACTGAGTCCTGGGGCAGCGAATGCTGTGCCGCCAGGACGGACAGATGCTGAACGTGGCACTTAAATATTTATTTAAAACTTAAATTATTATCGGCAAGCAAATCTTAGTATCTTTCTTCCAGTAATGTGGTCTGGCTGAAGGTCAGATCACGGAATCACAGCGGCCTCCGGCCTTGACTCTCTGGGAAACTCCATGGATTATAAAACCTTCCTCCTGCTTGGCCAGGCAGCAGCATCACGTCCGGACCCGACCAAGGCAACATCAGAATCTGTTTTGCTTTGTCAAGCTGGGCTTCCAGAATGTCAAATTTGCCTCAAGGCCTTTTCAGTATAAGGATATACCTGGAAAACTGTGAAGCTTTTACCATGACATTACCTTTCCAGTCTCATACTATTTTCACAAACAGTTTTCAAACTTTACTTCATCTGCCAAAGCATTAAAAAAAATTATTAAACATAAGTCAAGATAAACGTTCTTACTACCAGAATAATCCTTGAAGATGTATCTGAATTAATCAGAATTAAAGGCTACCTTAAATAAGACACGATGAATAGTAGCATTTCATAGGAAAAAAATAAACATTAAACCAGTTCATTTATTTAAAAAAAAATTAATGAAGGTTAAGCATCACTGGGGAAATGTTTCACAATTTCTCAATTTATTCTTTAAGGCAAAAAGTGAGCTATGTGTCTTTAATTGCAGTGGATAAAATAGAAATTTCCTTACAAAAAGGCACTTTTTATACCGAAAAAGCAGAGCAGTGTTAACTTTAAGGTATACTTAACTGGTTTCGCTTTAAAACTAATTGCTTCATAAATTATTACAGCTAAAGGGATTTGGTGTTGAGTAGGCTGAAAGTTGTCAATGTATAAGATTCAAAACTGTCAACTTTAACTGGATTTTTCAAAGTAAATATTCTAAGTGGATTGGGCAACATCATCTTGCTTGGGCTTGGAAGATGCATTAGTTCTGTTTGGGTTGTCAGTGCGCCTGTACTGGGGTGGGGTGTGCGTTCTATGGGAGGGTATCTGTGGGGACGTGACTATCTGGGTGGGCCTGTGCTGGGGGCGGGGCAGGCCCGGTTGGGAGAGGACCTTGTGTGAAAGTAAATGGAGTGTTTTGGGCATGTGGGTAGCTGTCTAGGTGTGAGGAGGCATTTGTGTATGGCTGTTGGGAACAGCAATCAAATGGTGCTTTTTGGTTTTGTTTGAGAGCCAGATTCCATTTCTGCTTAATTACTAGTTTGTGGCCTACATCCTAGGACAAGTTATTTTCCATCCATTGTATCTTGAGATCCTTTCTGCATTTCTATAAAAATTTTACAACTTCTGATTTCAGAACTTCCAGAAGATGGTACTGTTAACTGTTATTTCTTTTGATGTTTGATTTTAAAGTTCAACTCTCATGCCCATGTTTCAGGCATATGTGTATGTGTGTGTGTGTGTGTGTGTGTGTGTGTGTGTGTGTATATATATATATGCAGTAGGCAAATTCTAGGTGATTTGTCTGTTTCCTGGGTGAAATATAAAGCAAGCTTTAATGCTTTGGCTGCTCAATTGAAATACAAAAGTGAATTTTAATGTTTTGCATTAACTAAAGAAATCTGAAGGTTGATGTTGAGGAAATTGTACAGACATGACTTTGTGAAACCAGGAAGTATTTTAAGTTGCAAATGAGGAGACTTTTAATTGCTTTGTGTGTGTTTCAACGGAGCCCCATTTTAGAATGATTATTCTTTTTTCCATCTCCTTTTCGCCAACAAAAGGAACCGTGCCAACAGTGAATGGCAATAGTTGGGGGAAAGCTTTGCCAAACACAGCCCTTGATCAGAGCAAGAACATGGTTTGGGTATATCTCTTTCAATTCTGCTTGAATTATTCTGTTATTGTGCTGTCATTTGGGGGGAGATTTTCATTTCCTTTGCAGATGCTGTTGGGAGTTTGGGACGATATTCATTTCTCCTGTTATAATGGCATTCAATACTAATTTTATAAGTGCATCTTGTGTGGAACTCAATAAATTCAATTTTGTAATCTTTTTTAAAAAGGTCACTGAATTTATTTCAATAATGTTTATTGTTGTATTTAGTGGAGTGGATTTCCCCTCTATAATGAGAATTTATTTCTAATTTACAAGTGATAGAACTATCTTAATTTGAATTATTCTTTTGGTCTTAAAGGTGGCAAAATGTTTGTTTTTGAAAAAAATTGACTAGGTCTTGATCATAGACCATGTAATATCTCTCAGCAAATGAAGGTATTTGCATTTTACAGGTGTTTTGAATGTCACATAATATACTTTTCACATCTGGGAGTTAAGTTTAAGATAGTGCTTTGGTTTTTAAAAAATCCAATTAGGACACAACATAAGTCAGACCCTTATTAGCTTTTCCTTTGGAATAGAAGTATAAAAAAGCATCATTCATGAGCTTGTCCAGACTTCCTTGTGGACTACATTTAAACTCTATTATACATAAACGTGAAAGAAACTTGCTATAATTAGATTGTTAAAATATATCCTACCACTCCTGCTAACTCACCAGAGGAGATAAATTCACAAAATAATTTACAGTCACTACATTTTGATATGTTTCAATTGCACCTGTTTTTTCAACAGGATTTGTTGATCGTGTGTGTCAGGGGCTATTGTAAATGGTGGGATTGGCCATGAACACGGTAAAGTCCCTGCTCTTCTGTGGAAGGCTGGTAGTAACAAGTCAATGAAATAACATCTCCTGGTCACAGGTGTCCAATGTCCAAATGATTTCTCGGCTTATTTCAGTTCTAAAACATAATTCTTTAGTATTTTTATGTAAATGTGAGTTTTTTCCTAATGGATTTTCTTAAAAGAAGATGATTGTATAGCAGTTTTACAGTGCTTCTACGAAATAGAAATAAGAAAGTATTTTTTACTGAAGACTGCTAGTTGTCCTCCAGAATCTGTTCTTCTGTTCCCTAAATGGAGAGCTGTAGCTGGGCACGTTGCTGCCTGTTGGGGACGGCGTTTCCCAGTCCCTCTTGCTGTTAAATGTGACCAAGTGGTAATTATCCCCACGGGATGTAAGTTGAAGGGGTGTGTGCCATTATCGGGTCAAAACCCTTAAGGCAGTGAGGGGGTCCCCTTCCCCTATCACCTTCCCACCAGCTGGAACCCAGAGAGGGTCGTGACCTTGCCCCAAATATACAGATAAATGTACAGGGTCCAGAGGGTGGCAGAGCCACAGCAGAGAAGGAACCTGGATCCCTGAATGCGTCTGCAGAGCAGAGTTGCCGATCAGCTTGGAAGACTCAGCTTTACTATACATGAGAGGGAAATAAACTTATAAAATGCCTTTGTTTCTAAGCCACTGAATCTGGAGGGTCTGTGTTCATGCAGTTAAGCCCACACTGATACACCAGGAAACCTGAAAGGAACTATTTAGAGAGCTTTCCATAAAAGGAGTGAGTGAGGTGGTAGATCTAACTCTCTAAAACACATACTTCTGAAAATACTCTTTAGATACTCATTATTTATTGTTTGTAGAGAAAAAGATAAAGATTACTTCACTCTTTCAGAGGTCAGACTCCTGGTACCCTTGGCCATCTTGAACTGAATGTTAAACTTGCTCCTAAGTGGAAAAATTCCATTTATCCTTATAGTCTATCAGACAAATACTTCTTGCCCCTTATCTCTCAGGAAAATCTGTGTGCAGTAAAACAGCAAATTATAAGCACAGCCTAGGAGCAAGGAGCAGTGGAAACAAACAGACTTAATAAATCAAGAGAGCAATAAAAATACGTCTGAGGTCAGTGGTGCACGAGAGTGATCGTTGAAGATAACCCTGTTACAGTCCAATTGACAGGTGGTGTTCAGCAAGGGCCCGAGACTGCTAGGACAGTTAGACTGTTAGTTTGAAATGATTAAGGAGGAATATGTACAATTGAGGGGGAAATGGTTAAGAAACTGGCATTCTAAGGGAGTTACGATGATCTAAAGAGTTTGCTTATAAGGAACAGAAAACAGAAAACAGGCGTGCTGAGCAAACAAGGAATTGCTGTTCTAAATTTTGTTAAGAGAGTAAACATATTGGCAAGTTGGTGAAAGGCAGTTATACAGTAGTGTAAAATTGTACTTGAGGTTGTTGGATATTTAAAGTAATGAGAAAGAAGGTAGGTATCAGTACAATGTTTTGCTTTTAGCATGCAAAACACTCTGGCGCATGAGGAAACCAAGAGGGGTCTTGAGAGTGCGTTTGGCATCTTTTTAAGGGAATTGTTCAGGAACTACAGTGAATGAGCTCTTGCAGGGTGAATAGCCTGCAAAATGGGTAGTTAATTTTGAATCTGCAGTTACTCTCAATAAGCACATTCTCATTTCATTTTAGATGTATCCACATAAGAATGTAATACCGGGAAAGTCAGAAATAGCTGTATTAGCTGCAATAGTAGTCGTGAAAAAGGACAATAGAAATTAAAGTAAGAAAATACTTTAAATACATTTTTAAATTTTTTAAAATGAATAAGAAAATTTTTTAAAGAAATAACTATAATGTCAGGTTTAACTAGATAAGTGAAATACATAACAAACGAAATACATAAGTTGTTGGACTTGATTTAACCAATAATTGCAGTCACTGAGCAAGGCACAGAAATGGATAAGCTGTGCTCTCTGCTCACAGAGCTTGTCTGCAGTCTAGCAGGGGACTGAGGTTGAACTGACCCGGCCGTTACAGCCCTGTGTGGTAAGTGCTGCCATAACCCGAGGCTCCGGCCGCAGTAGGACATCTACTTCAGACAGGTTCTACCGTGTTCACCACTGTAGCTCTGGCACCTGGTGCAGTTCCTGGCACAAAGAGGTGGCCCGTAAATAGTTACTGGATGAATGAAACATAGGAGCCATTGTAGAGGATGTACATTTGGGCTGCCTTGAAAAAAGAGTAGGAATTAGATGGATAAGAAGGGCAAGGAAGGGCAAGGAAGGAGGAAAGAGCACAGCATGGCAGCAGCACGGATCCGTCCCCTGCCTGGACAAGTATCAGGGCCTGTGAAGCGCCAGCAGTCATGCTGAGAACACCAGGAGGAAAGCTGCAGTCAGAGGGAAATCTGAGATGGAGGCAGGAGCTGTGATCCCCGAGAGCTTTTGATGCCTAGCTGTGAATCTTGGACTTGATCCTGCAGGCAAGGGGGAGGGGAGGCTTAAGTGGGGTTTTATTTATTGATTAATTAATTTATTTATTTATTTTGAGCCTGTCTTGCTCTGTGTCTCAGGCTGCAGTACACTGGTGTCATTATAGCTCACTGCAACCTCTAATGCCTGGGCTCAAGCGATCCTCCTTTCTCAGACTCCCGAGTAGCTGGGACTACAGATGCGTGCCACCACGCACAGCTAATTTTATTATTTTTTGAAAAGATGGGGTCTCACTGTGTTGCTCAGGCTGGTCTCAAACTCTGGCCTCAAGTGATCCTGCCACCTCAGCCTCAGCCTCCCAAAGTGCTAGGATCATAGGTTTAAGCCACCACATCTGACCCTAAGTGAAATTTTAAGTTGGGTTGTTGTAACTATCAAACGAGAAAATAAATGAAAAAAACCACTTTGTAAACTATGAGGTGCTATGATCAGATCAATGTTTTAGAAAAGTCAGGCCAGGCTGGCGCCCTCACCTCTTACTGAATTGCTTTGATTGTTTTAGTGTGAAAGCAGTGCTAAGCTCATTTTCTGCATTCTTCTCATTTAATCTTTATATCTCTCTAAAGAAAACACATCATTATCCCATTTTGTAAGCAGAAAAACTGTGGCTTAGAAAGGTTAAGTAACTTGTTTGAGATCGCATAGGAAGCAAGTACCGGAGCAGAAAGTCGAACTCCTTTCCTCAGCTGGAAAACCTACACTCTCAAGCTCTGCGCCATCTGCCATTTGGGGGAAGAGGGAGAAGCTAGGTAAGGAGACCCCTCAAGGAGGTGCGCGAGGCCATTCACACCACAGCAAGGGGGACTCCAGGGACACAGGATGTGGTGACCTCTTGGACGTTCAGGGAGGGCCAGCCGGTGTTGCGATGTTGCAGTCAGACACTTGTCTGTGCGACGCTGCAAACGTCAGTCTCCTCATCTGCAGATCACGGCTGATAATGTCCACTTCTCGGGGTTGCGAGGAGCAAATAAGATAATGCCTCCGAAGCCCGATTTGTGATGGATGGAGCGCTGCATAGCCTAAGTGGTGCTGACCACCACTGCCTGACGCCTCATAGCCCAGCAGTGGTCCTCACCCCTCGGTCCCTGGGCGTGGTCCCAGGGCATAGTCCCTGAGCCAGTGGCATCACATCACCTGGGAACAGGTTAGAACTTTTGATTCTTAGTCCCTGCCCAGATCTGCAGAACCAGAAACTCTGGGGGTGGAGCCCAACTGTCTGTTTATCAGGAGACTCTGATGCCCGCTGAAGTGCGAGAACCCCAGCAAGTCATCAGTCTCCAGGATCTAGACCTCGGAATGGCAGGTCCAGACACTCAACCTTGTCTACTTTTCCCGAAGTAAACACTGGAGAGACCGAAACAGAATTTGGGGGCCAGAAATTCTCTGGCATAGGCCTGCATTCTATTTAAAACCTACATATCATTTCTGTCACTCACTTAAGGCCAGGCAGCTAGACAGGCAGAGCAGGCTCAGGACCAGGGGCTTCTACAATAGGTCTTCCTCCAACCACAGTGCTCCTCCGGCTGCACCCTCAGGGCTCCATCCCCGCTCCTGGCAACAGAGTCTTTCAGGTGAGTCCTACAGAAATCACAGGGCCCTCATTCAAGCTACATCATGACACTCCAACGCTTTTATCACCAAAGAGCTGAGGAAGGGAAAAAGGACACAAGATCCATTAAGTGGTGCAATTCTGCACCGAAGCACTTCGTGGGAGACTCATTCTTGTCTTCCTTGAGCATCTCCACTGTTCCAGGAGCTGCCACTATAGCCAGGAAGCCAGGCAGGACCTCTCTCTTTGGAAGCTTCTATTTCAGTGGAGAAAACAAATAACAAACATGTGAATAGTTGAGTTTTTCAAAGGGTGATCTGTGCTACAGAGGTAACAAGATAATGTGATAGGGACATGATACTTTCTTGAAACTGGATGGTCAGGGAAAGTCTAAAGGACGATGTGAGCTGAGACCTGAACTAAGAGAAGGAATCTCATTCGAGCACAGACTTGCAAGTTCGAAACTGCTGAGGTGAGAGAGAGCAGAGTGTGTGTACTCCATGAGCAGAAAGATGTCCAGTGGATAGGGGGTGGGGACGTGGGGGTGGGACGGAGGCAGCCTGAAATGGAGCAAGGGGTGGGCGGCGGAAGTCCAGGTCACCCGGGACCCCAGGCCATGAGTTAGGGTATTACTGGTGCGAGGACCAGGTAGGAGTTAGGACATTGCTACTTCCACTGTGTGAAGAATGAGCTGCGCATGCACTCGGGGCTGGCCTGGGGCTGTTTTCGTGATGTAAACTGGGCTCAGGCAGGTGCCAGGTGCCAGGAGCCCCCAGCCTGGCCCGGCTCCGTCTCCACCTCAGCAGGGAAAGCAGCAGCCACTTCTGTTTGAGGATATAGACCAGACAGGATTCTGAACCTAGCCTTTGCCCATTTGTTTCTTCAATGCTGACACCTAGCAGGCAAAGTCGATTTTTGTCTCACTTTGCTTCTCACTGAATGATCACGGTGATGAACAGATTCCAGATCTGTTCCTCTTCAGCTCCCCAAGTCAGGCCGGACCCAGCGCTTCCATGAGTACAAGCAAAGGGAGGTGTCTGCAAGCCCTGTGCTCACAGCAGAAAGCAGGTCAGCTCTCCCATCGAGGGGCCGGGCTGAGCACTGGAAACAGGAGGAAGCTGTTGGTGAGATTAAATTTTTTAAAAGTTCAGATTCTACTCATCTTTAATTGAAAAACACAACAGGAAAAAATAAGACCTTCCCTTGCAAATATAATGGATATAAATGCACTGTTCATTTCTCCTTCGAAGATGACTTAGGTCCTAGGATGATAGAATTTTAGCATTGAATGGTCTCTAACAAGGCATCCGACCCTTCTTCCAGGGCAAGCGTCTTTTGTTCTATATTCCTCATAAGTTATCAAATAAATTTTGGCTTGAAATAAGTGCTGTAGTATTAATAACTTTAAAATCAGTACTCATTAAATATCTACCGCAAACCATCACACAAGGCCCTTTTAATTTATTACCTTATTTAATCTGCACAATGTTCCTGCAAAGTCCCTGTTTGACAGCTGTGAACCAAGGCTCAGGAGACTCCTGTCTCATCAGTCACCCCGCCAGGAAGTATCAGGGCCAAGATTTCAACCCTGGCCCATCTAATCACAAAGCGCTGGTGCTTAAGCAACGTGAGGTCTGTAGCATGCAGGACAGCCTTCCACAAGGGTTCCTACCAACAAACACAAGATTTTTCTTTTCATAAATCAAATCATTTTCTAACAAAAGCATGTGCAGTTAACAGATTTTTCCATTCCTTCTGCCCTCCTTTCAGTTCACATTTTCCAGACTCTCATATGATTCTAATTCTCCACAGATTGGCTTTGCTGAGTGTTATTTTTAGTGTTTGGATTATGAATGGATTGTTCTGGTTATCCTGCTTATGTTGTGAATCACCTTTTTCCTCCCCAAGGAATCGTGACGGCATGAGACATCACCACATGGATTTGTGTGATGCCTGGCACTTTTCAGAATAGTCTCTTTCTGACTTCTGATGCAACCCTGCAAGGCGGGCCAAATGGAGATGGTGATGTTCATGTACCCACCAGGAAGCAAGGCCCTGGTTTTCTGGGCGTTTGGGAACGGTGCCAGGATGGGAAGGAGGGCTCTCCACCATAGGTTGGCGTGGACTTGCTAAGCAAGGGCTTCCAGCTGGCGCAGAACATGCCCAGCACTGCTGTCCCATGCTGAGGAGGGGATGATCGGGACAACATCTGACTGTTTCCTCAGGATACATTCCTAGAGTTGGAATTACTTGGACAAATGTTCCAAATGACTTTTTTTTTTTTTTTTTTTTTGAGACAGAGTCTCACTCTGTTGCCTCAGCTGGAGAGAGTGCAGTGGCGTCATCATAGCAGATGATAATTTCAAACTTCTGGGCTCATGTAATCCCCTTGCCTTAGCCTCCTGAGTAACTGGGACTGTAAGTGAGAGACACCACACCCAGCTAAGTTTTTTTTTTTTTTTTGGTAGAGACTGGGTCTCACTCTTGTTCAGGCTGTTAACTCCTGGCCTCTAGCGATCCTCCAGCCACGGTCTCCCACACTACAAGGATTACAGGGGTAAGCCACTGCACCCAGCCTCCAAATGACTTTCGATGTGTGTTGCCAAATTGCCTTCCAGAGGCACACCGTATACGCATGCTCAGAGCCCCACGCTCTCACCAGCCCTATGTTGAATGAGTGTCCTCCTAATCCTTGCTAACCCTGTAGGTGTTTAAGAAAGGTACTTAGTTTTAAGAGTAGTATTAAATATTTTTAATATATTTATCAGATATTTTTCAGTTCTTTTTTAGTGACATGTTTATGTCTTTAAATGTTTTTAGCATTGATGATATAAAAAAATTAATGAATTACAGTTCAATCAATCTTTTAGGGGATCCAAATGAGTCCATAAAAAGGTGGACATTCCTTGCCCCACCTGGATGAGGCCAGGCCCTCAGTGGGACTCAAAAATAAATTTGCACTTTCGGGTGTGCCACCTACAAAGAAGGAACGAAGAGAGGAAATGTTAGCATGTTAAATACTCACTAGGCCTTTGGTAAGAAGCCAAGAAGGGAATTCAAGAAGCATCTCTCATGTGACGTGTCTATGAGTGAAGATTGTTGTGGATGGAGAAATAAATGGCATTCAAGGTCGCTGGATTAGGACTTGGAAAAACTGGATCCTGGTGAAGCTCCACTGTGAAGTAGTGGAGGGAGTTCCTACTTGTTTTAGGCCTCTGCTTTCTCTGCTTACAAAGTACGAATCGATGCTTGGATGCATTAACCAGTTAATTTTCTTAAGGATTTTCCATCCTTCATTCTATGGTAATGTATATTTTGCTTGTTCTTTTTTTCCCTCCCCCCAGATTTCAGTAATCTCTCTGATTAGTTGAGCCGGTCTTCAACTTGAGACTTCAGAGGCATCTACAGAAATCTCTTCTGTTTTTAGAAGTCAGGTCATTGAGCCTAAAGGACCGAGACTTTTCACAGGCAGATGTTTTAGAAAAGATGAAGTAAGGTAGAAAGTTGGTAGACCCAGAAGGAGCTAAATTGTACCTTCTTTGGACAGAAAGGTTAGGTGACCTCTTGGACACCTTCCAAACCCTAGTGTCCTGTGAACCACAATCCCTCTTCCTGTAGGTGGCTGAGTGTGTGGGCCAAGGGAGAATTGTCCTCTAGTCTACTTTCTATTGGACAATTTCAGAAATCTTGGCAATCTATTTGCTAAGGAGCAACCAGATGTTGGGAAACTGTCTCTTTTTCTCAACACCCTCTTTTCTGGAAGGGATAGACAGTGGATAAGCATGGACTTGGAATCAGAAAGATCTAAGTCTGAACTAAGGATGGTGGGATAGTGGCCCCACCTCTATCCCAACACGTCACCTCTCTGATGCTCTCTCTCCTGTGAGTAAAATGGAAATAATAGTGTCAACCTCCCAGGATTGCTGCATGTATAAGTGAGATAATGTATGTTAAGTATCTCAGCAAGTGATACTTCCTTACTCCCCTCTTCTTCATTCCAAGGGGTAACTGGTTTCATGTTTTGGCCACTTTGTCAATTTGCCCAACAAACATTTACCTGCAATATTCAAAACACAGTGCTAAGTACTGATGGAGGGACACAAAGGCAAATCAAGCATGTCACCGTAACTGTAATTCAGGACAGACACAATAAAAACCATTGAATATATGGAGAAAAAGTGCTAGCGTGACTCAGGGGAGAAAGGCTATGCTAAGCTTTGGTGGAAAGAAAGCATTTGGGCCTGGCATGGTGGCTCACGCCTGTAATCCTAGCACTCTGGGCGGCCGAGGCAAGATAATCGCTTTAGCTCAGGGTTTTTAGACCAGCTTAAGCAAAAAAAAAAAAAAAAAAACCCATCTCTACAAAAAAAAAAAAATGCAAAAATTAGCCAGGTGTGGTAGTACATTCCTGTAGTCCCAGCTACTCGGGAGGCTGAGATAAGAGGATCATCTGAGCTCAGGAGTTCAAGGTTACAGTGAGCTATAGTCATGTCACTGTACTCTAGCCTGGGTGACAGAGCAAGACCCTGTCTCAAAAAAAGAAAAAAAAAATACCTATATGCTATTGTTAACTACAGCCATCCTATAGTGGCTGATGATTATTTTAGTGGAAGTCCTGGCACTAGCTGAAGGTGATGGTTGGTGGTGGTGGATGGGGAAGGCCCACGACCATGACACCTTTGGGACTGGATTGTGTTTGTAAGGGAGGGATTGTCCAACAGGTTATCATGGGCACTGCAAAAATGCATGCTCTTCAAGGTATGAAGAAGGAGTCTTACCAAAGGGAACCCCAATTCGTCATCTTCCATTCCCTTATTCATTCATTCAACAAACCAGGTGGGAAGAAGAATCCCAGAGGAACACTTTTACTGCTCTGCATTACATATAAGAAACAGAAGGCTATTTCTTATATGTCCTTGTGGTACTTACTGGATTTCAATAAATCAATTCCAATAAATTTCAGACAGCTATTTCTCATATCTGATTTAAAAAATAGTTACCCACATTTCTGTATGAGACTGTGAATCCTTGTTGGAAAATGGTGGTGGATGAATAATTAATAAACAAGGAAACAAAATCTCCATTCTCTGGTAAGGTAGGGCTCCCCTGGACTGGGAGCTGAGGGAAATGATCAAGATATGACGATGTATCCTTGCATACTTTCTGTTTTGTATTTTCATCAATTATTTTATTTACTAGATGAAATAGCTTTAATTATCCACATCTTTCAGAGCAAGAAAACAAGACATAGAAGGGTTAGACAGCCTGCCCCTGCCGAGGTGAGGTCACAGATCCCAATAGTGACAAAGACAAGACTCACTCAAGTGCAGGTCTCTGCCCCACGGCTCTGCATTCATCCCAGCACAGCCCCCTGAGGTGAGCACCCTCCCACCATTGTCAGTCAAACTGCTGTGGTTTCCTAATTAAAATGGTGATAATTAGTGCTGTCCTTTTAACATAGATGACTGATATCGCTGCAGTTTTTTCCTCCCCCTGACAAAAGTCCTTTTACTTTCAACTGTGTAATTAGGCCACAAGGTAACCCCCCCAGCAAGCTGCTGACCCCATTTGAAAAGCAGAAGTGGTATCCTAATTGGAAAGTAGAATGTTCTATGTATTCACGAACTCGGGCTAGACTCACAAAGGCAGCTTCCCAACCCCTGGGCTTCATGCTAGAATGGTCCATTTCCCCCCTCTACTGTTACAATCAGATGACATCAAGCTGGAACGCATTCTACTAAGTGAGGTATCCCAAGGATGGAAAGACAAGCACCACATGTACTCACCACCAAATTGGTATTAACTGATCAACATGTAAGTACACATATAAGCTTCTGTTTTTAAATAGCAATTTGCAACTCGCCAAGAGCCTACATGTCCCTGATTTCACTGGACGTTCAGGACAGTCCCACAAGTTCATAACAGATAATACACATTCGTGCTTATAGGGTGCTGCTGTCCGTGTCCCGACTCTGCCAAAGTACCACAGGTGCATTAGGTGTCTCATTCTGCACTAATCCTTTTGGAGCTAGGTATTGTCATAATTTACCCTGCTTTTCAAGATAAGACTGTGGTTTACAGAGAAGCCGCAAGTTCAAAGTAGTACAGAGGCAGGATTCAAACCCAAGCAGGCTGGCTTCAGACCTTCTTGAACCATTATCCTGTTTGCTCCCCCGGCAGCCTTTCTGTAGCACTGAGGACTGTTTGCCAGCTGGCCCATGGTCCTGTCCACAGAGCAGGCAGCGCCAGCAGAGCAGCGGAGCGTCACAGAACTGTCCTGCTATGGGCCCCTCCAGACAGCACACGCATCAGCTGCTTCAGCACAGGGACCAGAATGTGCAGAGAAAGGAACCCATTTCTACAGAAGGCTGGGTCCTTGCCACATACTGTCTTAATCCTCACAGCAAGGACAGTCCTATCTCAGGTTTATAACTGAGGAACCTGAGCTCCAGGGAGGTCAAGTGGACTCCCTAAGGTCACACAGCATATGGAGACCATTCCTTTGTGGCAACCTCATCCCATTCGGGGTCAGAAAAAACAAGAATCCCAGGTGGGGCTGGTGCCCAGAGTAAACAAGGATTAGGAGGGAGCTGTGGCCACCTAGTGTTGTAACTGGCAGCACAAACCAGGCTCAGGCAGAGTCAAAGCTCCTTAGTAAAAATCCCCACAATTCCAGGGCTTTTGTTGCTCAAGGATCAAGGTCCAAAGCACATTACAAATGGAATGTGCTTCCCTTAGGGGAGACCAGACTCAGGTGTTTCCAAGAAGAACCAAGGGTCGCGTTGACGCAACCTACTGTTGGCGCCCAACCAGATCTGCGTGCCCAGTAAGACTCAGGTCATGTAACCCCCAACTGTCCACCATGGTTAGATGATGATGTCTGAAACACAAGGAAGCCCAATCCAGACACTATGAAACCAGATCCAGACCATAATCAAGACCTTTTTTGTTACAACGAGAGGCCCATTTGCCATTCTGTGGAGAATGTATCTTGCTCTTGCTCTGTAAGAGCCAGCAGGGAAAAAGCATGGAGAGCGAGCAAGTGGCAATGAAATCACAATAGGCATTTTCCACAGCTTATAGAGAATTGAACATTTTTCCTTGCAAGAAGTGGTCCGAAGCCTGGAAAAAATGGTAGGCAATTGATGCAAGGTCTGGTGAATACAGTGGATGACAAAGAGTTTCCAAGTTCAGCTTCTGTAGTTTGAGCAGCATTTTTTTTTGTGACATGTGGTCTTGCAAGAAGATTAGCCTGTCTCTATTGACCAGTCTCAGCTGCTTCATCACAAGCATCTTCAACATTTCATCCAATTGGTTGCAGTAGATACTCGCTGTAATGGACTGACCAGGTTTCATGAAGCTGTAGTGAATAATACCAGTGCTGGACCACCAAATAGACACCATTAGCTTTTTTTGATGAATATTTGATTTTGGACTGTGTTTTGGCACTTCATCTTTATCTGATCATTGTGCTGAATGCTTGCAATTGTCAAAAAGAATCTATTTTCATTACAGATAACAAAATGGTGTAGAAATGGTTCAGCTTTAAGTCATGACAGCAAAGAAAGGCAAGCTTCGAGACAATTTCTCTTCTGATGCTTGTTTAAT
>CAUYSK010085536.1:0-32548 GCA_963575035.1 Avahi laniger | reverse complement strand
TTCCCTCCTGGCTCCCACCCCTCTCTGAGCCGGCTCTGCTGCTCGCCCGGGTACAGGCGACACAGGTGTGCCGCAGGTATGCGCCTCCCTGCCTGCGCACCTAAGACCGCGGCCCTCGTCAGGCCTCCTGACAGACAAGACGTGATCTGGGCTCTCAGCCTTCACTGCCTCAGTTTCCTCATCCAGAAGATGGGGAGGGCTGGACCGAGGCCCCGGAGACTCTGATCGAGAAAGGTCTCTGGCTTTTCTGTCTGGATACTGGATCTTTGGCAGGTGTTATTTTCAACTTCCCTGTGGTGTCAAAATTTTGACAATCAAAAAAAATATTTAAAGGTCTCTACGGATCCAGCACGGCAGGGAGGATGGAGGGGGACAGGGAGGGACCTAGTGACGTTCGGTGCGCCTCAAACAAGGCGGGCTGCAGCCTGCACGGAGATGTTGGGAAAGCCGCACGGAAGTGCCAGGGCTGGGCCCAGGGGCTGTGGCTGAGACAGGTCGCTGGCGCCACCTACTGCGCCAAGCATGTCGGCACGAGCCCCGGACCACGCCTGAGACACCTTGCAGACATCTGGAGCGGCCCGTGCACTGCAGGCTGTGGAGCAACTAGAGGCCAGCAACGCCACGCCCCCCGCCCCCCACCAAGTCGTAACAACCACACACGTCTCCAGACGTTGCCCAGTGTCCCCTGGGGGCGGAACTGCTTCAGGGCAAGAATGACCGGTCTAGCCCAACCCTGGCACTGCCCGATGGAGAGAAATAAACCTAAACCTGCCTCACTGCCCCCGAGACAAGCCAAGTCCTTGCCACCCCAGGGCCTTTGCACAAGCTGCTTCCTCTGCCCCTGCCTCCCTCCTCCACCTCCAACGTCTCTGGCCTTTCACACCAAAGCTCCAAGGGGCTCTGGGCCTTGCCTACCGGGCATGCAGGCCGGGCACTCGGGGAGCACCTACCTTGCGCTGCTCCTTCCTCATGACGTGTTTGTCGTCGTCCTTCCAGTAGGCATCCTCCAGCTCCTTCTGCTTCCTGGCATCAGCTGCTGCCTTGGCCTCTGCTTTCCGTGCCCGGGCCGCTGCCGACTTGGTGTTCTCGCCCTGGAACTTCTTGGGCATCCCTCAGCAGGCTACGGGAAGAGGACGAGGACCAGGGAGTAGGGGCCAATGTGGCAGCCAGGACCCTCTGGGGGGACTCAGTGACCTTGCCAGGCGCAGTGGCTCGTGCCTGTAATCCTAGCACTCTGGGAGGCCCAGGGAGGAGGACCGCTTGAGGCCAGGAGTTCAAGACCAGCCTGAGCAAGAGCGAGACCCCGTCTCTACTAAAAATAGAAATTAATTGGACAACTAAAAATATATAGAAAAATTAGCCGGGCGTGGTGGCGCATGCCTGTAGTCCCAGCTACTCGGGAGGCTGAGGCAGGAGGATCGCTTGAGCCCAGGAGTTTGAGGTTGCTGTGAGCTAGGATGACGCCACAGCACTCACTCTAGCCCAGGCAACAGAGCCAGACTCTGTCTTAAAAAAAAAATAAAAGAATAAAAATAAATGAGGGCCTTGAATTTGGTATTTCCTCTCTCTTTTTAAATTTTATTAAGTTGAAATTTGCATGACATAAAGTGAACCGTTTAAAAGTATACCGCCTGTGTCTCGTTCCAGAACACTTTCATCCCCCCAAAGAGGACCCCGTCCCCATCAGCGGTCACTCCCCACCCCCTCCCCCAGCCCCTGGCAGCCACTGATCTGCTTCCTGTCTCTGTGGACTGGCCTGTTCCGGACGTGTCACGTCAGTGGAGTCACACGCCGTGTGGCCTTCGTGTCCGGCTCTCTCGCTCAGCAGCGCGTCTGCGAGGCTCACCCCCGCTGTGGCTTCATGCTTTTTCACGACTGAATAACGTCCCACCGTGTGGACGGGCCACACTGTGCTCATCCCTCTGTCCATGGAGGGACACCTGGGTCATTTCCACTCCCTGTCTCTTAGAGGTCATGCTGCCGTGAACCCTGCGTGGCAGTCAGTGGGGTCCCCTCCCACTCTGCCACCCAGGATGCTGGTGCCCAGTTCCACAGACCTGAGAGCAAGCCTCCCACCCTGGGTGAGCAGCTGCCAGGAACGGCCCCGTGGGCCAGGGCCCGCACAGCAGGGAGACAGATGTCCTAACAATCGTAAAGCCACCTTGCTGGGTGCTGCCTTTCCCGTGTCTGGCCCTCAGCAAAGCACTCTGCACGAGTCAACGCCGCTGAATGCCCTCAAAGCCTTAAATGTGGGGACTGTCATTATTCCCATCCCAAGGCAGGTGAGCCGAGGTGTCTGGCCAGGTCACACGGGGCTGGCTGAGCCTGGTGTCTCGCCTCTAAGCCTGCTTTTCAGGTGAGGGAGGGAAGGCCACGCGGCTGAGACGCTAAGAGCACGCCAATCACAGTGCCAGCAGAAGATGCTGCGCTGTGCGGCCCAGGGCAAGTGCCTACAGCATTCTGGGCCTCAGTTTTCCTCATCTGGGAAATGGGCTGATGTTCCTCTCTTCTGGATCATTCTCTGCCACCCCGCCCACTGCCAAACATCTTCGGCTCAGTCCTTTGCTGAACCTTGGAGAAACAGGGCTAGAATCCAAGAATGAAGAGAAAAGTGTATGGAGGCCATCCTGCTCAGGACCACCTGGCAAGTGCCCACCCCAATCTTCCAGCTGTCTGACTTGTGGGGTAGGGTCCCACCTCTGGGCCCCACGGAAATCCTATCAGCTCTGGTTTGCAAAAGTTGTGCAGAGTGAGTCACAAACAGCATCTTAGTGAATTCTCGCAACCCCCCAGTAGGTGGCAGCAGAGCTGAGACCTGAAAGAGGGGTCCGTCCCCGAGGGAGAGATCAGCGCCGACAGGGCACCAGCACATTCCGAAGCTCCCAGCCACCGTCGTGTGGGGTGGTAAGGGACTGAGGGTGGGAGCCCAACACCGAGAGAATCACGAGGGTGCAGAGGGCAGAGCGGAGGTTTTGCGTCACAGACGGGCAGTAATGGTAACCAAAGCGCTGACCGGCGCTGTGTGACAGGCACGTCCTCAACCATTTCACCCCCTGGCAGCACGCAAGACAGGTACTTTCGTCCCTAGGAATGCGGGTCACTGTCCAGGTTGCACACGAGGAACCCGGGCTCTCCCCGGCTAAACTCGTCCCTGCTGCCCTTCCTGCCCTGCCCTCCTTATGCAACCAGCAGCAGCCACACCTGCCTCCTTGCCATTCTTGAAACATGCCAGGCAGGTTTCCACCCCAGGGCCTTTGCACTTGCTACGCTCTCCACCTGGATACTCTTTGCTCCTCTTTTTACCTAGTTAACTCCTACTTAAACTTCAGGGCCCAGCTCAGGCGCCACCACCTCCAGGAAGCGTTCCCTGAGCATGCCCCGCCACACACACACACACTCTCTCAGGCCACAGACTTCTCTTTGAGGCACTTGTCTGGGTTGCTATTTTATGTTCATTTATACGATTATTTAAGAAAAATCTGTCTTCCCAGTCAGGTTGGGCGTGAGAAGGTGGCTGTCTGCAAGGCAGGAAGAGAGCCCGCACCAGACCCCGACTCAACCAGCACCTAGATATTGGATTTCCCAGCCTCCACAACTGTCCGAAAAGAAATTCCTGTTGTTAAGCCACCCAGCCTGCGGTATTTAGTTATGACAGCCCCAACTGACTGATGCAGACACTCTTTCTTCTCTGTGTGGTGGACACTCACTCAAATACACACGCTGTCGTTTAACAAATGCGGACTGGGCACCGGGCACGTGTGGGATGCTGGGGAAAGAGGTGGGGCTGCGCGCTTCCCGCCTGCAGGGGACTCCCGGACTAGCAGGAGGATACACAGGCAACGAGGGTCACAAAATGCTGTCAGAGTTGTGAGGGGGACACGCAGGGCACTGGGGAAGCCCAGAGAGGGGCTTCTGACCCAGCGTGTGTCAGAGGGCTTCCTGGAGGAGAACTCTAAAACAAGGCCTGAAGGAGCGGGGTGTGCAAGAGGCAGGCTAGGAAAAGAGGCGATTTGCATTCCAGGGAGGTGGGAAGGTGTGGAGGCCATTAGAGCTGGGAGGCCCGGATCTGTGGGTCGGACAGAGCCCTCTGGGTTTGCTGATGAGATGGGCTCCAGGAGGCAGGAGCTGGGAGCCCAGGCGGGGTCTACGGAGTGGCTCAGGCTGGGCAAGGGGTGCACTTAGAAGGGAATCAAGACCCACGTGACTGACCGGATGTGAAAGTAAGAGAACAGAGGATGAAGCGCAACACCGCCTCCTCCAAGAAGCCCTCCCGGCTGTCCCTTCTGGGCTCCCACAGCCCTGATTCTCCTGCAAGAAGCCGGGAGCGTCCGCACCCAACTCTGGCACCCTCAAGACCGGAAGCTGCCCCGGGGCAGTGTCGGGGCTGGGTGGCCTCGGACACGATGCTGTCCTCTGGACTTCAGTTGTCTGGTCGGGAAATGGGCACAGCCCCTACCCCGGGAGCCGTCGAAACTCGAAGCCAGAAGTGCCCCAGTTTCCCAGCACCGCACCTCCTAAAGCATGGTCCCAGGCAGAGCAGCCCCCGCCGGGCCCGTCCGCCCCCCAACCCGGGCTCCGCCCGCGCCGCAGCCGCTCGTACCTCCTTCCCCCAGCGCCGGCCCGGTCGCGCCTCTGTGACGTCACCGGGGAGCCTGCGCGCCGAGCTCCTGGTGGCGCGCACTCAATACGTATCAGTGCCGTCGCCATTTTGGTAAAGGAAATGCTGGCGAGCTTCATCCCAAGCTAAGATAATCGGCCATTTCTTTATGCCTCAAAAAGCGGATACTTAATAAACCCTCACCCCCTGCGCTCACATTATATATTGACGAAGCAGGAGGGGCAGGCAGAAGCTAAAGTCCAGAACATCGCCTTTACCAAGATGGCCGTTGCCCGGATGAAAGATGGCGTCGGCGACTTCACAGGCGGTCCGGCGTCAGGCAGGCGCCGCCGGCCGCTAGGGTGCGCCGGTAGTCCACTCGCGGACGTGGACGGCCTGCGCCCTGAGGGAGCGTCTCTGCAAGTCTTCGCCATCACTCTTTGAACGCGCTTTCCTAGTGCAGAGTCTCTGGGTCCCACCTGTGACGCTGGGGCGGGGCAGAGGAGAGAAGGGAGCAGAGAAATTACACTTCACGCTGTCCAGCTTGGGAAACTGAGGCACAGAGAGACCGGGAATTGAATTTGGCCAACGTGTAACCGCGGGTAGGCTCAAATTTCCTTGCCCCTGCCAGCCCCTCATCCTGGATTGCTGCGCCCCCTGTCCCCTCGTGCAATATTATTTGCCTTATTATTTCACTCAGCAATTAGATTGGGGCGCAAATTTGTCGTAAGCGCCTGTGCCTCAGATTTTGCGCATTTCCTTCGCCTCCGTGTCCTCATCTATGCGAACAGCGGCAGCAGAGGTCTGAGGACGGTCACGCCGGCCTGGCTGTGACAAGAGGAGCAGCGAATGCATTTGGGGCGGTTCGGGGGGGACGCGTCGGCCACCGAGCCCGTTCTGCAAAAGGCGACACCGGCGACACTGCTGGGACCTAGGCCAGCCGCTGCCCCGCTGCTCTAACGCCTCCGCGGCCCCCGCTGCGCCCCACTCTCCTCCCGACCCCCCGCCTCATTTCCTTTCTCTTCCCCGTTAGCCCCTGAGCCAGGCCCGGCCCTCCCAATAGCCAGAGGCGGTCCTGTCTCGGGGAGTCCGCCAGGAAACACCCGCTTTCCCATGGCCAACTCCATCCCTTCCTTCAGGCCTTGGCCCCAAATATGCCTTCCTCAAAGAGACCCTCCCCGACACCCCCGCCCCCCCTGCACCCTGTCCCAGCCCTGCTTTTTTCATTTCCTTTTGAGCATCAGCTTGCCCTATGGGTTTGTTGCCGTTTGTTTCTGGTCCCCCCGAGGCTGGGAGGACGCAGCAGGTGCACCTGGGTTGGCTTTGGCCCTCAGGGGACCTCAAGATGGACAGGTGTTGTCAGCGCCCTGGTGGGGGGCTGAGGCGACGGTGCCAAAGGCAATACCTGGTTAACCTTCTCCCCGTGTAGAGCTGCGCTTGTCAGACCTTCCCAGCCAAGCTTGTCACACTTTCCCGGGTGTGACAGGAGAGCCCCTTACCTCATACTGACGTAGCTAAGGGTTGCAAGTCAAGCGAATTGTTCTGGAACAAGCTAAGTCTTCTGCAAGGTGACTTCTGCCGCCTCCAGGCACCCCGCTAAAGAGTGCTGCTCCCAGTCTTGAGGACTCTTGGCTTCTACTTTTGTGACATTCTATAGCTCTTCGATGCTCGCATCCTCAAATAAGTGTTGGGACTCTGCTGTGCGCCTCAGATATCGGTCTCTGGGCTCAAAGTCAGAAAATCACACAAAAGATTATGATCCTAACCATGGCCAAAAAATGTGCCCAAGGTTGAAACTGGGTTATGGAGGTGCACAGCCTGGCTGATCGAATGGGGCTTCTCAGAGGAGGTGGCGTCTAAGTAGAGTTCTAAAGCTGGGAGACAGCTGGGTAAAGAAAGGGAGGGAAGGATGTTCTGGGCAGAGGGAACAGCATGTAGGTGTGAGTGTAAAGTGAGAAGAAAGCAGGCCTGACTTGGTGGTTCGTGTCTGTAATCCTAGCACTTTGGGAGGCGGAGGTGGGAGAATCACTTGACATCAGGAGTTTGAGGCCAGCCTGGGCAACATAGCAAGACCCCATCTCTACAAAAAATAGATCAGCTGGGTGTGGTGGCACGTGACTCCCTTTAGTTCCAGCTACTTGGGAGGCGGAGGCAGGAGGATTCCTTGAGCCCAGGAGTTGGAGGCTGCAGTGAGCTGTGATCAGGCCACTGCACCCTGCCTGTCTCAAAGAACAAAAAAGGCAACTGATAGCTGGAAGTTGGCCTGCTGCTCACAGCTAAGCCTTGGAGTTCTCTGGTTGAACATAAACGATTTCCCAAGTAGTCAGCATCAGGAGGGCCACTCCGACCAGGATGGGGCAAGACAAAAACAAGACCCTTCCGTAATCATGTCTTAACCACAGATGAGAACAAGAGCATTGTCCAAACCACAGAAATGGCCAAACCTCTCCGTCTTCTGGCTGATGGGAGCAACACCTTGTTCTCGCTAATCACAGTATAGCTGCAGTTAATTTCCCGGCCACCTAGGAAAAAAAATCTTACATACTTAGAGAAGTGTCCACGTGCTATCTGCATTCAATCCAAAGCAAAACGCCACTTTCTCCCTGCGTCACCTCACAGGAGCCAGGTTCTGTAACGAGCCCCTCCTAACACCCTCTTCGCGAGATGTTCCGCGAACTCCCTGCTCTTTCTTCTCTCGTTGCAGCGAGCCAATGCGCCCAGCTTGGCTTCCCTGCATGTGTGTTCCTGGTGGGGTTTTCCTCGAGGACATCCAGAGGAATGGAAGTCCCACTGAGATTCAGAGACGCTCGCTGCCACCAGCCTGGACCCTCGGCTCAGCAAAAGTGTGCGCGTCTGAGACTCTTGTGTGTCCGTCTGCTGAAGGTCGCCTGCCCGTGTGGCTGGGAGGTGAGTTCGTACTGGATGGAGCGCCCACTATCATTTTTGTTTCTGCCTTCCTCCTGTGGTTTTCTCGAGCTGCTTAGGCAGCGGGACCCCCGCGTACCTTCTCCACAGCCCGCTGCCGATGGCTGCGTCCCTTCAGTCCCCACGTGACCCTGCTGGCAGATGTTTAATAGCTGTCCCCTTAAACAGCTCAGAAGGTAGGTATCGAGGGTTGAATGGGTCCTCCAAAAAGATATGTCCAAGTTCGAGCCCCTGGAGCCTGCGAATGTGACCTTGTTTGGAAATAGGCTCTTGGCAGATAGAATCAATTCAAGATGAGGTCACGCTCGGTTCAGGTGGGCTCTGCTCCAACGACTGGCGTCCTTAGAAGAGGGAACTTGGACATCGGGCCATGTGGCAGGGCCACAGCTAGAAGCCAGGCCTGGGACAGATCCTCTCTCTCGAAGCCTCCGGAAGGAAGCAATGCTGCCAACACCTTGATTTTAGACTTCCGGCCTCCAGAACTGTTCTTTTTTAATCTCTCTTAATTTCTGCTGTCTTAAGCTATCCAGTTTGTGGAAATAAGCTGTTACATTTAATTTATCTAAAGTCTTTCTTTTAACATTATGTAAAAAAGAAAGAAATCCATATGTTTAAGCAAAAAAATAAACAAAAGAAAGAAACAGTCTAGCTTCTGTCTTGCTCTCCTGGGTCACTCCTGCTGGTGGGGAGGCCCACGTGAATGAGCGTGGAAATGGATCCGTCCCCCCAGGGTAGCCTGGGGGTGACCACAGCCCCCGCCGCTGCCTCAGTCGCAGCCCCCGCCGCTGCCTCAGTCGCAGCCCCACGAGAGTCGTTAAGCTACAGGCACTGGGCTAAGCCCCTCCACGTTCCTGACCCACAGACACAGCAAACAGTAAATGTCTGCTGCTTTAAGCTGGTAAATGTCGGGGTCATTTGTTACGCAGCAGTGGGGAGCTGACGTAGGGCCCATTATGAGGGCTCATGAAAGGTTTGTTTCTGGGAGCTGCCTGTGCTGCAGTGGCCAGTGCATCCGGTCTGGGGCCTTAAATTCTGCCCAAGACCCAATTTTCTCATCAGAGGCCCCAACGGCTGCAAAGAGCTGGAGAGAGCAGCTTCGTCGGCTGCGACTGTTCCCTGGACTAGTCAGGGAGGTTCCGGCCGTCAGTGGGCACTTGGGAGCTTCCACCTGCGGTCCCTGGGGACAGGCGCCGCGAATGTGGCAGCAGCACCCGGGGCCTGCTCGCAGCCGTCTGGCGCGTCGTCACGGACGTGTTCGGGGAAATGCGTCATCGGGCGATTTCACCGCTGTCCCGGCGTCGCAGAGCGGCTCAGACACAGCGACCCTGTCGCACACCGGGGCGGGTGCAGACGGTGGCAGGTACCCGAGCTCCTAAACACACCGTGCAGGATGGATGCGGTGCGAACAGAAATGGGGCGTTTACCACGCGGGGGCTGCGCGACCGGAGGGTGCTCGGAGTGAGGCGCTGGGCGAGTGGCGGGTGACCGCGAAAGCCAAGACGTCACTGCAGCACTGTGGCTCCGTAAACACAGCACACGGAGGCTGCGCTGCATGTATGTTAAAATATTTTTACTTTAAAACTTAAAATTTTTTTTTCTTTTGAGACAGAGTCTCACTTTGTCGCCTTGGGAGAGGGCACTGGCAAGATCACAGCTCACTGCAGCCTCAGCCTCCTGGACTCAAGTGATCCTCCTGCCTCAGCCTCCCGAGTAGCTGGGACTACAGGCATGTGCCACCATGCCCGGCTAATTTTTCTATTTTTAGTAGAGGCGGGGTCTCGCTCTTGCTCAGGCTGGTCTCGAACTCCTGAGCTCAAGTGATCCTCCCGCCTCGGCCTCCCAGAGTGCTAGGATTACAGGCGTGAGCCATGGCGCCCAGCTTATAATTCTTTCAAATTAAATTATATTATTTATTTATTATTTTTACTGGGGCAATGTTTACATAACATGAATTAGCCAACTAAAGTGTAAAATTAATTGGGCGGCATTTTAGAACTGTCATGACGTTGTGCACCCGCAGCCTCTGTCTAGTTCCAAATGGTTTTCACCCCCCAAACCACTGACCTGCTGCTGTCTCTATGGATCTGCCTGCTCTGGACATTTCATATTAACGGGGTCACGGCCTAGGTGGCCTTTTATGTCTGGTGGCTTTGACACAGCGTCACGTTTTCAAGGCGCGGGTCAGCACTTCATCCGTCTCTACGGAAAGGCTGGAGGTTCCGCAGTCTGTGAGCACACGCCGTGGTCATCGCCTGCTCTGTCTGCGGGGCACGCCACCCTCCCGGCCCGCACGCCTGCCCGGAGTCTCGGGCGCGGAGACAAGCGCCACGTCCAGCCGTGCACCTCTCCCCTCCCGCCCCGGCCCTGAGCGCCGGCCTCCTTAGAGGCCATGGGGCACCCGCAGGCTTCTTGTCCCCAAAACAGATGTTTGAGCAAGCACTGAATTCAACAGACACCCTGTGCTTTCGTGTGAGGCGACAGAGCCAGGGTGGGCTGGGGCAGGAACTGGGTGTTGAGTTGTGACTAAACCCCTCGAGGACACAAAGCCTCTGCTTGCTTTCCAGAGCGGACCCTTCTCCCCGATAGACAGCCATCTGCGGGCTCTCGGCAGCCCTCGTTCACCTTGGGCGTGTTTCCACTTTGTCCCGACAGCTGCCGACCCGGTACCTCTTCCCCATAGCAGATACGGGCCTCCGCCCGCTACAGGGCTGGTGTCCCCTGGGAGCCTGCAGTTACTCGGACCATGCCTCCGGCCAAGCGCAGGGCTTTTTACCGGGCTCAGAACCATCCACATCCTCCACCCCTACGCCCATTTTTGTAGATCAGAAGAGTGAGGCATTGAGTGCCCTGCCCAGCTGGTAAGCAGCAAAGTCAAGACTGGAACCCTGGCCGGGCACGGTGGCTCACACCAGTAATCCCAGCACATTGGGAGGCCAAGGCAGGAGGATCGCTTGAGGCCAGGAATTTGAGGCCAGCCTGGACAACATAGTGAGACCCCGTCTCAAAAAAAATATTGGAACCCCGATCCATCTGGCTCTCTCTAATCCACCTCCTTGGGGGTGGCGATGAGGAGGGGTGGGGAATCAGAGTTGGGTTTCATGTCACCAGGTGAACTTTGTTCTGAGGGCAATAGGGAGTCATGGAGGTTATGTGAGCTGGGGTGGGGGAGCATTAGATCCCTCAGGAGTAGGGGTGGAGGCGGCAGGAAGATGCCAGAGCACTGGGAGGGTAGACTGAGTGGCCGATCCAGAGTCTGAATGAACAGGATCTAAGAACAGTGCTGGGAAGGGGTGGGAGGGAGGCTCGTCCAGGTGCTTCCAGCCCAAACGCCCTCATTCTCCCGTCCGAGTGCTGACCAGGCCCCACCCCGCTTAGCTTCCAAGATAGGAAAGCATCAGGGGCACCCAGGATGGCATGGCCGTAGACCTCGTTCTCGAAGGCCTTTGTGCCCGCATCCCTCCCTCTGCACGTCTGTGCTGTTGTGATTTGTAAAATAAATATTTGGTCTTTGACCCAGTTCCTGACACAGAGCCCCTAAGGCCTTTGTAATTTCCTGAGTGCAGGAGCATCTTCGTTATATCCATGTTAACAAACCAGTAAACATAAGCACAGTGTTTTCCTGAGTTCTCTGAACCACTCCAGAGGATTAATCAAACCCAGGCAGGGGCCATGGGAACCCGGATTTATAGGCAGCTGGTCAGAATTATGAGTGACGACTCACTGCTTGCAACCGGCTCTGAAATTGGGGGGCAGTTCTGTGGGACTGAGCCCTTAACCTGTGGGATGTGACACCACCTCTGGGTGGACAGCGTCCGAATGGCATTGAATGAGAGGACACCCAGCTGGTGTCCGCTGGAGCATTGCTTGGTGTGTAGGGAAAACCCACATATCTGGTGTCAGAAATGTATGAGTCACGTGCGAGTGCAGGGGAAAGTTTCTGTTTTCCTCTCACATTTGGTGTCGGAGGTGGGACCTGTACTTGATGCGGGTCTCAGTGCAATGCTGCGCCATGCCAGTGGTGCTGTGACAGTGTCGGAAACTGGAGGGCAGGCTAGGACTGCGTTGGATGCAGTGGTGACTCACGTGACCAGCCAAGGCTGGTTAATAAATCCAGCGATGGTCCAAGGGCACCCCCCAAATGGTGTCCAAAAATAGAAAAATTAGCCGGGCATAGTGGCGCATGCCTGTAGGCCCAGCTACTCCGGAGGCCGAGGCAGGAGGATCGCTTGAGCCCAGGAGTTGGAGGCTGCTGTGAGCTAGGCTGACGCCACGGCACTCCAGCTGGGGCAACCCTGTCTCGCCAAAAAAATAATAATAATAATAAAGTAAGGCATGTCAGTGCTGATCAGAAGAAAGCCCTTCTGTGTTTGGAAGGTGATTGGAAACACCAGGTGGACGTTTTCGTGTGCTCCACTGAGGCGGCCACCTGGGCAGGTCCAGACTGGTACCGCCGCCCGCGATCTACACCAGCACAGCAGCCAGACCAGCGTCCACTGCGAAGGCGGAAATATTTGAGGATAAATATAGAAGAGAAGGAAGAGTAGCTGAGGGTGGGAGAATAAATAGATGGGCCGTGTAACGAGGGAGATCCCAATATTGCATTCCCACCTTGAAAACAGCTCAGAGCAAGAGGTCCCGTCGCTTCTTAGCTTAGTTACACCAGATGCCGCAGGGGCTGGAGCCCTGTGGCCACTGAAACCACGGTGCTTCGGGACCTTGCCGGGGCCGAATGGGAACGTGTGAGTCTGTGGCTCGCCCTGGGAGGCGCTTTCCGTGGCGTGACGAAAGCCTCCACCGGTTGTTACGGCTGAATGGGAGTCTAACAACGCGCCAGCATCTTTTGACTTAGGGGATCATGGCGAGGTAAGGGGCTATGTTCGAAGGCCAGAGGTGGGCTGTGTGTTGTGATTTATGATAACGCTGCAATGTTTGGTCCATGCCCTCGGTGCCTCACACAGAGCCCCTAAGAACTTTGTCATTTCTGGAGGGGTAGGAGCACCTGGCACGGAGCTCCAAAGCCCTTGGAACGTCCTGGGTGATCGAGCGTCTTTTGTCCTCGCGGGGTGACACTTGGTGGGCTCCCGGATGAGCACTGGCGATTGGAAGCTCGGCGCTCTCGGCCCCACCGCACGTGCTCCGGAGGGGCCGGAGACGGAGTCACTAAGGCGTCGAGCCTTCCACGATGGAACCGCCGTAAAAATCTCCAAACTATGGGGTTCGAGGAGCTTCCGGATTGGCGAGCACATCCGCACGCCAGGAGGGTGGTGTCCCCACCCCGCGGAGACGGAAGGCCCTGCGCTCTCGGGACCCTTCCAGACCCGACGTCTCTCTTCATGTCGCTGTCCCTCTGTGTCCCTTCTCACGTCCACGTTCATAAACCGGTGAGTGTCAGGAGTGTTTCTTGGGTTCCGTGAGCCTCTCCAGCAGATCAGCTGAACCCACGGAGGGGGTGGCAGGAGCCCCGAGTTCTAGCCAGCTGGCCGGAAGTATAGGTGACAGCCCACTCCTTGTGACCGGCATCCGAAGTGGGGCTCGTCCTGTGGGACCGACCCCTACCCTGTGGCTCCGGCGCTGTCCCCGGGCGGGCGGTGGCAGAGCTGAGCGGGGAACTGCTGAGTGTGCGGAAACCGCCCTCCCCGGCGCCTGGCATCACGGGTGTCGTGCTGAGCCACGGGTGAGTTTTGTGTTTTCTTCTTATGTCGTGTCTTGAAACAAAACCGGCCCTCGACCGCAAAGCGGCGACACCGTCCGCGTTTCTCCCACGACTGCGTCGATGCTTTTCTTGATTTCTTCAAACACCAGAGCCTGTTGGGGACTGCAGATTTTCATGACAAGCCTTCCAGAACAAACTGGCTCTTTAAGCTATTTTGTGATTAAAAAAAAATGAAAAGCCGAATTAAAAATAAAAGATGATTCAGATTCCTATTTATTCATCAGGAAACATTTCTATGATTTACTCTTGAAGGAAAAAAGCAATGTCCAGGGTAATGTGAATTATGTGATCCAATATTCATTTTTTTTAAGGGAAAGGAAAATCTTTCCCTTTCTAGATTTTTTTTTCATATTTGAGGGCTCTGCGTTGCTGGGGCAACTGTGGATTTGACCAGCTCCATAAACAATGCATTGCCAGGTCAGGACTTGGAGAAAATGATGTTGGCGACCAGAGAGGGGCAGCGACTGGCTGCAGCCCACACAGCAATTCCATCAGGATTCCATACTGGGTGGGAATGGCATGAGGTGAGCTACCTTCTGAGGATCCACTGGGAAGTCCCCAATCCTAGCCCCAGTCTGTGACCTGGCTCTTGGAAGGACAGGAGGATCCTCCATCCTTGCACTGCCATGCCCCAGGTGTGCCTGGAGCCAGCTGAACCTGAAGCTGACCCAGCCTCACGGCTGGGGAGGAGGCAGGTGGAGGAGGACTGGTGGAAACTTACCTGCTTCCTTCCTGGTCCCTTCGTCTGTTCAGCCTGGCTTCTTGACAGCTCCCCCGCTGCACCAGAACGAACAGGAATTCAGGGCCTGGATCTCGGCCTAACTGCAGATACCAAGACCAGCGGGGGAGGCAGAGACAAGCCTGTGGCCCTGGTGGGGGAGGGGCCCTGCCTCCCGACCGTTTAGAACAGTCCACAGGACGGCAGACGACGCCTGGAGGGGCGGAGGTGCAGGAAGAAAGGCGCCGAGGGCCGCAGGGCCCCTCAGAGGAGGGGGAGTTCCGGGGGCGGCTGAGTCGCCCAGCTGAGCTCACACAAAGGTTCCGGGATTCTGCCAGCTCGGCTGCGGGGTGCCGAGATGCCAGGAAGAGGTCAAGAGCCTTGGTGCGTGCAAAACTGCTAAATAAATATTAGCAAGTTGAGCCCAGCTGGGCTTTAAAAGACACCATACCAGGAGCATGCAGGGTTTTATTCCAGGGAGGCAAGGAAGTTCAGCCTCAGAAAGCTTCATGTATTCAATGGAAAGATGGAAGGAGAAAAATACCACATGATCATGTCACCGTGTCACCATGCGGGAAAAACATCGGATAAGATTCGGCAACCACATCCTATTTTTAAGAAAGTTCCTGTTAGTAGTAGACGGGGAATAGGAAGAAATTAGCCTGACCCAAGATGGTGATTAGAAAGGAGCCGCCTGCATCACGCTGGACGGTGAAACGAGAGAGGAGAACGTATTTCAGGGTGACGCGGGGATGCCCCAATCATGGCTAATGTTAATGCTGATGCGGAGGCAGCGGCCAATGCAATAAGATAAGAAAAAGAATTGGGACCAAATGATATGATTATCGATAGAAAATCAAAAAGAATAAACAAATAAATAAAATGAATAGAACTGAGGAAGCGGCTGAAAGCCAAACCAAGGTAGATGGAACTCGGGGCTTTAGGGCAGTGGAACTGTTCTGTGGGACGTCGTGACACTGGATGCCTGTCACTGTGCACTCGGCAAAGCCGGTGGAAGGTACGACACGCAGAGTGAACCCTAATGTAAACTGTGGACCTTGGCTGATAACAGCGTATCAGTTATTCACTCATCATTTGTAGCAAACGTACCGATCCGATGAAAGATGTTAGCAAGAGAGGAAATTGCTGGAGTGGGGGAGAGCAGAAGGGGAATATGGGGGCTCTCTGGACCTTCCGCCTAATTTACTGTATTCCTAAAACTGCCCTAAAAATAGCCTATTAATTAGAAAGTAATAAATGAGTATACTTCAAAAAAGTGTGTACTACCGAGTCTCTGCTCAATAAACGTCAGCACATCTAACACAAGTAAACTGCTTGGCACGCAGTGTGTGCTCAGTAAATGACAACCATTTCAAAGTATTTTCCTCTTCTGACTGTAAACATGAATCACTTTAAAAATTAAATATATACCATGGGCAAAGAAACCCTACCTGTATCCTTCTTGATTCTTTTTGGGCGTAGAATACTGACGCTCAACAAGGAATGATTCTGTCCCCCTGGGACATCAGCAATGTCTGGGAACAGTTTTGGTTGTCACAGCTGGAGGTGAGGGTGGTGCTACTGGCACCTGGGGGGCGGAGGCCGCGGGTGCTGCTGAGCACCCCACGGCGCAAGGACAGCCCTCGCCGCAAAAACGATCTGGTCCCAAATGTCAGTAATGCCAAGTTTAGAAAACCTAGGATACAAAGATACACCGGCGGGCCAGGTGCAGTGGCTCACACCTCCCAGCACTTTGGGAGGCTGAACTGTGAGGGTCACTTGAGGCCAGGAGTTCAAGACCAGCCTGGACAACATATCAAGACCCTGTCTCTAAAAAACAAGAAAAAAAATTAGCTGGGCGTGGTGGCATGTGTCTGTAGTCCCAGCTACTCGGGAGGCTGAGCCAAGAGGAGCTGGAGCTTGCACAGTTGTGCTGTGATGATGCCACTGCACTCCAGCCTGGATGACAGAGAAGACCCTGTCTCAAAAGAAGAAAAGAAAAGGAAAAAGAATGAATGAAAGAAAAATATACGAATGGACCAAAATGGAAAGTCCAGAAACAACCCCAGCCATTTCATGCCTAGATGTCTACTCCAGGAGAAATGGAAGGACAGGCAGTCCCCAACTCCCAGTGGTTCAGCTTAACGGTTTTCAGCCTCGTGACGGTGAGAAGGCGACACGAATTCCGTAGAAACCATACTTTGGTGTGGTATTCAATAAATTATATGAGAATATTCAACACTTTATTATAAAACAAGCTTTGTTTTAGATAATTTTGCCCAGCCTGTAGGCTAATGATCTAGGCACATATTTTTGTTTTGTTTTTAGAGATGGGGTCTCTCTCTGTCGTCCAGGCTGGAGTACAGTGGCACAATCACAGCTCACTGCAGCCCCCACCTCCTGAGCTCAAGTGATCTCCCCACGTCAGCTTCCCAAGTAGCTGGGACTACAAGCGCTGACCACAACATCCAGCTAGTTTTTCTTATATTGTTGATAGAGATGGGGTCTCACTGTGTTGTCCAGGCTGGTCTCAAACCTCAACCTGCCAAAGTGCTGGGATTACAGGCGTGAGCCACTACGCCCGGCCCTCTGGGCACAGTTCAGGTAGGCTAGGCTAAGCTATGAGGTTTGTTAGGTTAGGTGTATTAAATGCATTTTTGACCTACAATATTTTCAGTTTATAATGAGTTTGTCAGGGGGTGACCCCGTCGTAAATCGAGGAGCCCCTGCTCATGTCACACAAAGTCCTGCACATGAATGATCCCAGCAACTTATTTGTGACAGCCGAAGCTGGAAACAACCCAAATGTCCCTCGACCGGCGTATGGGTGACAACCGCGGGTCCACCCGCACTGCGGAATTCGGCTCGGCGGAACCAAGGAATGAACCGTCCATATGCGGAGCTCCACGGGAGAGCCTCAAAAGAGCAGCGAGACGGGCTCGTTCTGCCCGCCCGGGAAGCCTTAGCCCGTCCCCGCGCCTCCCGCCGCGGCCGCCCCAGACTCGGGCTCTGTTCCGAGTGAGGACCGCAGACAGATGGACAGTGTGATCCTCGTGTTACTCGGTCATTTATTTAAAATCGCAGTGGTCAATTTCAAGTCCAAATCTAAAGGTATCCGATCAAAACTGCCTGCACGGGGCCGGGGAGAGGTGGCTGGGGAGGGGCGTGTGTCGCCTGTGGCTGCTCTGACAGATCACCGTAGGCGGGGTGGGTACAACAGACTTTCATTCCCTGACAGTTCTGGAGTCTGAAGCCGAGGGTCAGCAGGGCTCTGCTCCCACCGACGGCCCTCAGGAAGAGTCGGCTCCATGCCTGTCTCCCGGCGTCTGCTGGCTGCTGGCGGTCCCTGGCTTTCCTGGCTCCCAGATGCATTGCTCCAGCCTCAGCCTGCGTCTCGCTGGCCGACCTGTGCGTGTCTCTGTTTCTCTTCTCCACTTGTCGCAGGGACACCAGCCGTCGGACTCAGGGCCCTCTCCGCTCAGCGTGATCTCATCGTAATCTAATCACGCTGCAAAGACCCTCTTTCCAAGAAAGTGCACTTTCTGCGGTTCCAGGGGGAAAGGAATCTGGGGTTCGACCCAGTACAGGGACTTGCACTGCCAGGTGAGCGGAGGGTGCCCCTCGGGGAGATGGGAGCCATGGCAGGTGTGTGAACAAAGGCCACGCCGGGTCTGGTCACCTCCTCCCCTGCCCCAGGGAGAAGAGTGGAGAAGGGGTGGAGGGCAGAGAGCTGGGGTCCAGCTTACGGTGAGTGTCAGAATCGCTGTGTGATCTTGACGAAGTCACTGCCCCTTTCTGAGCCCGTTTTCCTGCCTGAAGACTTCCAGACTCCTTGCTAAGGCTACGCACGTTCCAGGGAAGAGCCAGGGTCTTCCTCAGACCCTGATGTGGGACGTCCAGAGGAGACTCCAACATCTTTCACTGGATATAGAGAAAAGTCCAGCCTTGTTTGGGGGGGCAGGGATGCAGCATCTACGGCTGGGGTGGCCAGAAGCGGGTGGAGGGATGAAATGACTTCCTGTATGCAAATGAGCAGTCCCCAGCTCCTTCGCATCCAAGGTAGTCCAGCCAATCAGAGCCCAAGACCCAAATTGGCCCATGGCCTGGGATTGGCGCGTCTGTGAGGCTCCATCCCAGAGGGTCAGTCCGGGGCTGACCCCGCTGTCAGAGGTTTGTCTCCCGTAGAGTGTCACCGTCACATCCACTGCGGGGATTCCAGGAACGGGCCCCCTCCAGCTCCTTCTGCCCCAGGAAGACCACGTGGTTCTCATCGGGGGGCAGGAAGCAGGAGGGCTTCTTGGTTCCAGGGGGCAGTTCTTCAGCACCCTGGGGGGAAGGGACAGACTGACTGCATCAGAGACTCTGTCCCCACTCTGCGTCAGCTCATGCCCCAGACGGGACAGGGGCCTGAGCAGAGTCACCCAACACCCCTTGTGCAGTGCATGGGCCAGTCCTCACCCCTCTGCCTCCACAACCTCCGCCCACATGTCACCCTCAGTCCGGGCCGTCGGCGCCTGCTCTGCTGCCTGCTCCCTGCGAGAACAGTAAGTTTCCCCCAGGGCAGCCGGAGGGAGCGTTAACCCCTCGGCCAAAATCCTTCTCTCCCACCCCCCACGGTCAAGCCTGTTCCTGCTTTTCCGGGGCTTTTCCAGGGCTCTGCTGCCCCCCCAGGTCGCCCCGCGGCCGGCTCCCTCTCGCTCAGAGCGGATCTGCCAACACGCAGCCCCCGACTGTCCCGGCTAAGGTTGTCCCCGTCGAGCACCCCGTTTGGTCATCTTCTTTGTCTCCCCCTTTAGCTTCCGCCTGCCCCTGCCAGATGGGGGCCCGGACCCTGCTCAGAGCAGAACGGGGTACACAGCAGGTGCTCAGTAAATGAGGAGATGAATCCAAAGCAGGGACAGGCCTGGGATCGGTTTCCCCCAGGGACAGCGCTCCGCAAACTCTGGAAATTCACAGAGCAACCACACGGCTTTGGCCGAAATCGGTCTACCCTCTGCTGTTTCTTATGTGAGATTTTCTCTAAGTCGAGTCCCTTTGGAATTAAGTCATTTTATTTTAAGAAGAGTCTTCACGTCAGTATTCTAACGGCAAAGCAGTTTCACCTGCCAAAGACGGGAAGTAACTGTGAAAACAGATACCATAGAAATGGACGGCTCGCTCCTCTAAGGGCAAGTAAGGATGGATCATCTCCCCAGGGAGCCTTTCCGCGGGAGGCCACCAGAGGCTGGGACGACAGTGACATGTCTCCTCCCTCCCGAGTTATGGCCACGCCCCCAAGCCACCCCCTGCCTCTTGCTCTGGGAACGCGGCTGAGACTCACCTTCACCAGGCTGTCATCCAGGATGGCCACCTCCTCCTTGGGGGCCACCGATGCCGCCTGCCGAGCGAGGTCCCACCACAGCAAGCCGGGGCCCAGGGCGCTGCGCTTGGTGGGGCCTGAGGGGAGGACAAGGGGCTGCGTTTGGTGAAGGGGCCGCGGGGCTGGAGACCCAGCCCTGGGGAGGAGAGAGGAGAGCCCTGGGTGACGGGTTTGATGGGGCCCACCGCCACCTCTGACGGCAACCCGCTGCGGGACAGCGAGCTGTGAGAGACGCCGCTGCGGCCTGGCTGCTCAGCGCAGACCGGGGACGCGGCAAGTGGGAGCGGGTGCTGCTGTCACTGCTGACTTCTCCCGGCCCTGTCCGCTTCTCCGGGGGACTCGGGATTCCTGGAGGGGCGCGGAATGGCCGTGCCCTCCAGGAGAGGACATTTCAGCACCGGGGACAGCGCCTGGCAGCCGCACCCCACGTCCTCTGGGGAGGACTCGGTTTCCAGGGAGGAGGAGCCGGGGGGCTCGAACAGGGCCGGTGCTGCGGGCGCCGGGTGGCCGGGGCGGGGGTGCCGCCTGAGGGTGCGGACGCGTCCGCGTGCAGCGGCCATTGGGCGGATGGGAACGTCCTTCCTCCCTGCCCGGTGGCTCCGAGGAGGGCACGTGCCCCGCTCACCTGTCAGGCAGCTGACCAGCGCTCCGCACAGCACGGTGGTCAGCGTGCCCAGGGCGCCGTAGTAGAGGTAGGAGACGGCATAGAAGCTGTCGGCTAAGGCAGGTCTGCTGGGGCCCGTTCCTGAGCTGGGGGCGGGCAAGGTGGGCATGAGATGGGCTTTCTCCTTCCCCCCGTCTGCGTTCAAAAGCCACTCTCAAGCTGCCCACTTCCCTCCGTCCCCTCTGTCCCAGCCCAGCCCAGCCCTCCACGGCTGCACACCCAGACGGGCGTGGCTGGGTCTCTTGGCCTCCCCGCAGCCCAGGCTGTCTCCACACAGGCAGAGGGAGCTTCACTAAAATGTAACTCAGGTCACCTCTGGCCACTGCCTGTCACCCTCTGTGGCTCCCTATTGCCCTCAGAATCAAAGCAAACTCTCAGAAGAAAACATAGCTGTGAGTGGATTATTGCCAAATTCATGAGCATGGATTGGGCGATAGTTTCTTAGCTATGACACCGAGAGAGAATATATAAAGATATAAGAATATGTAAATTAGAACTCAACAACAAAAAGACAAATGATCCATTCTCTGACTCCATCAGAGACTCTGTCCCAACTCTGTGGCAGCTCGCGTCCCAGACAGGACGGGGGCCTGCGCGGAGTCACGCAATACCCCTTGTGCAGTGTCTACACTGCTGTGGAGAAAGAAGAAAAAGTAAAAAGAAAAAAGAAAAAAAAAGGAAAATGACCCAAATAAGAAATGGGCAAAGGGTTTGAACAGACATTTCTCCAAGAAAGATACACAGGTGGCCAACAAGCACTCGGTGTGTTCAACACCATCAGTCGTCAGGGAAGTGCAGACCCAACGGCAACGAGAGGCCGCTTCCCAGCCGCCGGCGCAGGGTGGCGAGAGTCGCTGAGGGCGCGGGGCAGCCGGTGTGGGACCGATCTGGCGGTTCCTCAGAAGGTTAAGCACAGAATGACCGTCGCCCGGCAGTTCCACCCCAGGTACGTGCCCGCAGAAGCCAAGCGTGTCCAGCACCATTCGCAGTGGCCAAAGCAGCGGAGACAGCGCGAAGGTCGCCGGCTGCTGAGCGGACGGACACGGTGTGGCCCGTCCACGCCACGGAGCAGTTTGCAGCGGCAAAGAGGGTGCAGCCCCGACACCCGCCCCCGCGTGGGCAACGAGCCTCGGAAACACGGTGCTGGGCCAAAGAAGGCCACGTACTGTGTGACTCCATTCATGTGAAATGTCCAGAACAGGCAGATCCACAGAGACAGAAAGGGATTGGCGGCCGCCAGGGGCTGGGGGAGGGGGCTGCTTTTCGGGGCGATAACGTTGAGTTATGGTGGTGATGGTTGCACAAATCTTGCGACTATGCTAAAAGCCACTTTATTTTATTTTATTTTATTTTTTGAGACAGAGTCTCACTCTATGGCCCAGGCTGGAGTGCAGTGGTGCGATCATAGCTCACTGCAGCCTCCAACTCCTGGGCTCAAGGGATCCTCCTGCCTCAGCCTCCTGAGTAGCCGGGACTACAGGCATGCGCCACCATGCCTGGCTAATTTTTGTACTTTTTTGTAGAGACTGCTGCCTCTTGATATTGCTTAGGCTGGTGGTCTTGAACCCCTGGCCTCAAACGATCCTCCCACCTTGGGCCTCCGGAGGTGCTGGCATTACAGATGTGAGCCACTGCACCCAGCCTAAAAGTCACTTTTCAATAGTTAATTTTATGGTATGTGAATTATATCTCAATAAAAAACAGGATCAAATTAAATTCCTCTCACTTCACCATATCGCCTACCCCTCCCTTGTCCCATTAAATCCACCCCAACCTCAGAGTGGCTGGACCATTCTACACGGAGTCTGGCCCCAGGGCCTTTGCACTTGCCCTTCCCACAGCCCGAGTGCGCTTCCCCGGCCAGGCTCCTTCTCGCTCAGACAGAGCTCAGGGCCAGGAGCCCGGCCTGACCGCACCCTCTCCCCACCGGCCTGTCACCTGCTGCTGGAGTCCGGGAGGCCGGAGGCATTGGCCGAGGGAGCCGCGCAGCGGGCAGCGGATGACGGCAGGACCCCCATGGTCTGCGCGCTGGGCGGGTACAGCGTGGCCCCCACGGACACCCACAGGGACAGCGCCAGGCCCGCGCCCAGCCCGGCCAGGACGCCCTGGGGGTGGAGCCGGTGTCAGGGGAGGGGCGGCCCGGCCCCGCCCCTCGCCCCGCCCCTCGCCCCGCCCACCCCGCTCACCGGCGTGTTGCTCGCGGGCAGGAACATTCCCAGGACGAAGGCTCCCAGGAGCGGGCCGCTGATGACACCCATGACCGTGAAGGAGCCCTGGGAGAGTCGCGGGGGTGGGGCTGAGGGCAGCGCCCCACCTCTCCCGGTCTCAGTTTACCCGCTGGGAAAGCAAGACCTGAGGAATTCCACTGCGAGCCTTGAGACGCTTCCCTGCCTCAGTTTCCCCAAAGGGGAGGGGCTCTCTGTTCCTGCCTCTCTCCCCGGCGCTGGAGGTAAAGATGCTGATTCTCTCCTGCGACAGTTGCGGTCCGACCCCCAAGCCAGGGAGGCCCTTCCTGCCCCCAGGCGGCGGCCGCCGGCACCTCCCTCCTCCCTGTGCCCGGCCTCAGGAGTCAGGGAGAATCCAGTTCTGCCCCGACACGTGCGACCCTCTCTGAGCCTCGGTTCAAAGGAACAAGACCCCACCTCTTGGGGAGACCCCACTGGGGCAGGGGTGGGGGCTCACCTGGAGGACGCCTCCCCCCAGCAGCGAGGACAAAGCCGCCGCGGTGAGACAGGCCAAGCCATAGACGATTGCTGCAGCGGGTGGAGGCGGCACAGTCAACGGGGACACGCTGCCCTGGCCTCCCACCCGGGTCTCCCCTCAACTCACAGAGCCCCTTGGAGACAAGCACGAGTTTCCTGGGTGCCAGGTTTGGCAGCCGTGGTTTGACGAGGTCTTCCATGGTGACCGCGGCCATGGCATTGATGCTGGTGGATGCGGTGCTGGGGGCGGGGACAGCGCAGGCGGAGGGTCCTCAGGACACAGAGACTGGCCACGCCCCTTCTAGGGCCTGCCGGGACCCCACCCAGCCCAAGGACAGAGGCGATGGTCACGCGTCCCCCAGGAGTAGAGGAGGTGTCCGTCCACTCCCTGCCCGGCAGACCTGAGCCATCCCCCCTGGACCAAGGACACCTGTGACCAAGGACAGCCAAGACAGACAGGCAAGTTCCGCTACAGAGGGAAGTGCTCGCGGGACCCCGGCCACGGCAGGGGACTCGCAAAGGGGAGAGTGAGGACATGTGGCCGGAAGTCCCAGAAGACTTGAAACTCCCGGAATGAGGCCTGGCGGGCAGGAGCACCGCCCGTGACAGGTGCACAGTGACGTGTGGCCCTGCCAGGTAACAAGGTGACACCCCACCGCCAGGGTCCCTGTGTCCAGAGTGTGCCTTCTGCCGGAGCCCACCTGAGCTGCCCACGAGGGGCTGAGGATGGCGCAAGTCCAGAACATCCCAGTCCCCAGGGGATGGCCGGCAGGGACCCAGGAGGCTGGGTGGGTGGCGGGTCGCCTACCTGAGGGTGCCGCTGTAGGCGCAGGCCAGGAAGAGCCCGGGGACTCCAGGGAGGCCGCCAAAAATGTCCAGCACCAGCAGGGGCATGTACTGGGGGGGACCGGGGGTCAGCCCGAGGACACAGCTCCCGGGCAGGGGCTCCCGTCCGCGCTGCCCCGCACCCGGCGCGGACAGGGCTCCCGGGGGCACCGAGGGTGGGTCGCTGGTCCACTGCGTGGACCCGAGGACTGTCACTGGGCTGTGTGCCGAGCCCTGGGACCCAGGGAGGACCCGTGTCACCCTCACTTTCCTGACGAGGACGTGAGGCGGGGAGGCGCAGCCCTGCCTGAGGGCGCAGTCGGGCAGTCCCGGGTCTGAGCCCGGGCAGAACTGCAGCGGGGACACGCCCCGGGCCTGGGTCCTGCCCCTGACTCGCCCACTGATCTCAGGCAGCGGCTTCTGCCCTAAGCCTCAGTTTCCTCATCTGTAAAGTGGAAGCCGTGACGGCGTCCGCGTCAGTGCGCTTGGGAGGATTTGACGGAAACTAACCGTTTGTGAAGGGAACAGCGCGAGGCACAGAGCAGGCGCTTGGGACACGGGAGCGGCCGTTATGTTATTATGGACACCATCATTTCATGCCGTGCCCGGTTCCATCTCCTCTTTGATGTCCCCGGGGGTCTCTGTGACTCCAGATCCGGACGTGCCCCTCCCCTGCGCACACCCCCCTGGCTGCCCATTGCCCCCCGGACTCGTTGCCCCCCTCTCCCCAGATCCTCCCCTGAGCGCTCTCCTGCCTCTGGGCCTTTGCACAGGCTGTTCCCTCCGCTAGGAATGCTCTTCCACCCCATCCTCTGAGGCTGGCGTGTGGGTCCAGGAGCCTGGGCGGGACTCACCTGGTCTGGGGCGGAGATTCGCCCTGCGAGGAGCGGGTCGCAGCCCCCGTAGAACACGAACATGACGAGGCCGCAGACGGCAGCACTGGACACGATCAGGAACAGGCCCAGCTGGTTGATGAGCAGGGCCCTGGGGGGGGTCTCAGGCTGAGGAGGCAGCTTCAGGCTGGGGGGGCCGCATGTCCCGGAAGCCCCCACCTCGCCCCCGAACACTCACAGCTTGGCCTGCCTCTCTGTGCGGCAGGCCACGTAGCGCTGCACCTGTGCCTGGTTCACGCCGTACATGGAGAGCCACAGCGAAGTGCCGCCTACCACAAATGTCCAGAATGTATAGCGGCTTCTCGGATCAGGGTCAAAGCTGGGCGGGGACAGGGCAAGTCAACCATGTGGCGATGTCACCTTGACTTCACTCTCCCAAGAGCCCCAGATAGCCATTCTGTACCATATGGGTCTTAAGGGGATATTTGGAGTGGGTTTTGAGGTATGTGTAGGAGTTTGCCAGATTGAAAATTCATTATTTGTTCATCTACGTATGCATTCAAAACTGGTTCTTTCTTTTTCCCAGCTGGGACCTCAGAGAAGCTTCAGCCCCCAGTGTGGGATGGAGGCTAGGCAGAGGTGGACACAAAGCCCCCTCTCTGACCCCAGGGTCAGGCCTGGGCCTGGTGGAGGGATGAGGGCTAGGGAAGTCTAAAGGGGTGCAGAGAGGGGGAGCCAGGAGAGGCTGGGAGAGGAGCAGGGAGGGCTTCCTGGAGCAGGAGGCATTAGCTGGCTTCCCCCAGGGCACAAAGGGTCCTGGCTCCATGCTCGTGCCGTGTCCCTCCACATTGTCACTCACTCCAGCAGGTTAATGCGGGAGTGGTTCTGGGCAAACTGGAGCACGTGCCAGGGCCCCCCCGCGAGCGCGACACCGCGGGCCAGGACCACCCAGAAGCCAGACAGCATCACCGCGACCTGGAACACGTCAGTCCAAACCACGGCCTTCATGCCGCCCTGCGAGATGGGGCAGAGGTGGGGGGTCAGATGGGGGGCACTGGCTGTGGCTGACCCACCCTGGCCTCCAGCTGTGGCTGGGGCTGACACCCCGCTCTGCCTCAGTTTCCTCATCTGTAAAATGGGGTTAATCACAGTACTTTCTCATGCTGTTGTTGTGAGAATTAAATAAGTTAATCAGTGAAAAAGATTTGGAACAGCGCCTGGCACACGCACGTGCTCAGCGAGTCATTACTGCGTTACTCTTGCTACCGCCACAGCGACCATTGTCGTTAGCTGTCTCACCCCGCTGCCCTCCGTGCCTTTGCCTTCCCGTGGCGCCCCGGAATTTTCTGTGGGGAAGCCCCTTCCCCTCTCATTCCCCTCTCGCCACCCGCAGCCACTCCAGAAACAGCCAACAGAGCCTCTCAGCCCGGCGAGCTGCTGTGACCTGGACACGGACAGCCAGCCAAATGGACACTGCCTCCGGGGGCGCCAGCCAGCCCCCTGCTGAACCCGGCCCCCACTCTCTGCTGGGCACGAAGCCAGGAGAGGTGGAAGCCTGGAGCTGACGGAGCTCAGGGAGGAGGGAGAGGCCCAGGGGACACTGTTGGCGCCCCTGGATCTAGCCATGCCTGAAGCTGGTAATCTCGAGACTCTGGGCAATAAGCCTTTCAGATCACCTTTCCTTATAAAGATGAGGAAACTGAGTCCCTGGGGAGAAGGGGAGCAGAGAGCGAACCGGCTGACCAGAGTCTCCCCACAAGGGACCCAGGGGGCCTACGGCCCCTGCGTGTGTGAGGTGGGTTCTCGGTCCCCTCACCACAGCCGTGTAGAAGGTGCAGATAATCCCAGTGGACAGGAGCGACGCCCAGATGTCCAGCCCGGTCACTGTGCAAAAGGGCAGGGCGCAAACTTAGTCCCCACGGCCTGAGGCCCTCCTCCCTCTCCCGTCCCCTCCCGGGACCCCCCAGCGTCAACCTTGGTTCAGGATGAGCGCGGGTGCGTAGATCACGATGCCGGTGTACAGCGTCTGCGGGTGGAGGGTGGGGCGCGTGGGGCTGGGCGGGGCGGGCGAATCGGGGAGCACAGAGGGCTAGAGAGGGGTGGCCCCGGCAGGTGGGCGGGGCGCACAGGCCGGGTCGCGCAGTGGGGGTGGGGTCAGGTCAGACGGGGTGTGCGGGAGGGAGGGGGGACCAGAACACGTGTGTGGGGGCCAGGGCAGGTCCCCGTTGGATGGGGGCGGGGCCCTGAAGGATGGGGGCGGGCTGTGGGCGGGGCCCTGGGGCGAGGGGCGGGCTGTGGGCGTGGCCCTGGGGCGAGGGGCGGGCTGTGGGCGGGGGCCTGGGGCGAGGGGCGGGCTGTGGGCGGGGCCCTGGGGCGAGGGGCGGGCTGTGGGCGGGGGCCTGGGGCGAGGGGCGGGCTGTGGGCGGGGCCCTGGGGCGAGGGGCGGGCTGTGGGCGGGACTCTCTGCCCCGGGCTAGGGCGGGGCGGAGGCCACTCACCGTGGCCACCAGGTACTGCAGCGTCCCGCAGAGCCGCACGGTGCGGCTGAAGCGCAGCTCCAGGTACTGCAACGAGGCGCCGAGGGCTCGCGGTCACCAGGCAGGCCCTAGCCTGGGCGAGGCCTCTGCAGCCCCTCAGCTGCTCTCTTGGCCGCTGCTCTTCCGCCACGCTCTTGCCCTTGGGGACCCCGCCGCGCGCACACACCTGCGCACACGTGCGATCCCCGCGCCTGTGCACGCGCGTGTGCCCCAGACGACCGGCCCGTGCGTGTGCACGAGCCCTGTCACTCGTTCGTGTCTAACCGGCCCAGGCCCCCGGAACAGCCACTGCTCCGCGTACACCGACGTGCCCGCAAGCTCGCCATACAGACGGAGCCCAAGGCTGATGGCATCAGCCGCCTGCTGAACACAGGTCCCGATTGTAATCGCTCTACCCTCTGGCTGGAGGGAGGTCCTGTAGTTATCCCGCCCGGACCGTTGGGAATCCCGACGGCCTCTGGCCCCAGGCAGGAGAAAGCCAGGAGCCAGGTCTGGAGCCCCCGCCAGAGGGCGCGCAGGCCCGGGCACGTGGGGGGTGCGACTGTCCATGCTAAGGACGCGCCGGGTCGGGCCGCCGGCTCCGCTTCCTCCTTCCTGCCCCTTTCCGCGCCCGCGGCCTCTTCCCGGAACCTCCGCCTGTCCCTGCCAGGGCACCTCGGAGCCGTCTGCGCCGCTGCGCGGAGGCTCAAAGCCGGGGCCTGTCCCTCCCGCGGGGTCCCGGGTACCTCGTAGGTGCTGGTGAGGCCCCGGCGGTAGAAGACGGGCAGGAAGAGCGCGCCGGTCAGCAGGGAGTTGAGCAGCTGGCCCAGGCACATCCCGAGGAACTTGAGGCCGTGGCGGTAGGCCTCGGCCGGCACGCCCAGCACCTGCACCGCGGACATGAAGCTGGCGGCCAGCGACAGGCCCACGGGCAGGGCCGCCAGGCGCCGGCCCCCGGTGAAGAAGTCCTCGGCGCTGCGCTGCCCGCCGCGAGCCAGCCCGACCCACAGCCCGATGCCGGTGGACACCAGCGGCATGAGCGCGAAGACCGCGTAGTCCCAGGCTCCGAAGGTGGCCCGCGCGCCGGCCTCGACGGCCTCCATGCGGGACGGCGCGGGCAGTGGCGGGATGCTCGGCCCTGCGGGGACACACGCCTGAGGGGGCCCCCTGGCAAGGGAGCTGTAGGTCCTTGCTGTCGCCGCCCGCCTCCCTGTGCCTCGTCTCCGTTGTGCGTCCACCTCGCCCGCACTCAGGGTCCGAAGCCTGGCGCAGCGGGCGTCTGCCCCTCCTCCAGGGCGCCGGGCTAAGCGCCGGCAGCTGGAGGTCGCGGCGGGGCTGAAAGAGGCAGCTCGCGGCTGTGGGCTGCGGATTTATTGGGCCGGGGGTCACGGCGGCTCCGCCCCCAGGCCTGTGGTGGGGGAGGAGTCACACCCTTTCCGCCCCGGACTGGGACAGACGGGGCAGGCCGCCGGCGTGGCTGCAGGGGCTGGGGGTGCGGAGGCCTCCCAAATGCCCCGCACACCTGTGTGCTTCGCGTGGCACTTTCCCCTGAGCAAGGCTGTCACTGTCAACTGTTTTCCCCAGGTGGGGAAACTGAGGCTCAGAGAGGCAGGGCATGCCACCTGCCCAAGGCCACACAGCCTCCTTCAGCATTCAGAGCCCTGCTGTGCTTGAATACCCCGAGTTTTGGGGAGCTCACTCTCCCACAGGACTGGGGTTCGCTTTCAGGGTTTGGGAGATCCCGTAGGGAAACTTGCTCAACTTTAGCCCCTCACACAACTGGCACCTGGACCTAAAGCCTTAGGGGGTGGGCGCCACCAAGCCCCGCCCTGGGGCTAAACTGGGCGCTCGGGTCCCCAGCGGGCGCGTACTTGGGGAAGGCCTTGCTTCTCTCCAGGCCCGTTTCCCCATCTGCAGACGGGGATAAGCCAGCCCCTGCCTCAGAGCACAGATTGAACCTGGGAACACAAGCCTGGCGCGTGGCAGGCACCTCATTCATTCGTTCCCCGCTTCGCTCCACGAACGCCCGCGGAGAGTCGCCCCACGGCAGGCGCAAGTGGAAAACGGAGGTTACGGGGGTGTCATCAGTGGCTATGAACCCGAATATGTGGAGACCATTACTAGCCAGAGAGGTAGGGTCCAGCGTGTCCCTGCGGCACAGATGAGGACACCAAGGTCAGGGTTCTGGGGATGCACCCGAGGGACCCAGTAACTGTCACCTTGGGGCCCTGCTCTGTTGGCCCGGGGAGCCTTTGGCGTCTGGAGGTTCCAGGCCTCCAACCCGGGTGGTCACACACCTCCAAGCGTGGTTCCCGCGCTGGCGGCCCGAGTCCTCTGGGCTGAGTGAAAAGGCGGGAAGAGCCCTTCTCTCCGGCCTCTGCCGCTCCTTGGTGGCCTGTTCCAGCCTGCACTCGCCACCCCAGCTGGGTCCAGCGTCCTCCCATGTGTCCCCAGATAACCCGTGGGACAGTCCTCTTGTTCCCTCTCCTGCTGGCAGGTACCCTCCGCCTGCTCCAGAGGTTCTTCCTTCGTGCGCCCTCGTTGGATGGGAGGGAAGATCCCGGGCTGAGCCTGGGCTGAGACGCCCATTCATGGAGCACCTGCTGTGTGCGGGGGCCTCTGCTAGGTGCTGGGATACAGCGACCCAGCAAGATCAGGATGGATCTCGACTAAGCCAGGAGACAAATACTCATTTCAGAAGGCAATGGTATGCTGCGGGGGAAGAATCACTTGAGGCCAGGAGTTCGAGTCCAGCCTGGGCAATATAGCGAGATCCCATCTCTACAAAAAATCTTAAAAATTAGCCAGGTGTGGTGGTGCACGCCTGTAGGCCCAGCTGCTCAGGAGGCCGAGACAGGAGGATGGTAAGACATGGAGATTGCTTGGGGGCGACTTTCTGTGGGGCCTCTGGGTGAGGGGAGACCTGCAGGCAGAGAACGGGCTGGGCACAGACAGAGCTGGTGGAAGGGCGCTCTAGGCAGGGACCGCCAGCGCAAAGGCCCTGAGTTGGGAAGGAGCGAGTTTGAGGACAAGCCAAGAAGCCTGGACGGCCCAGCAGTGAATGAGGGGTGAGGCCACAGGGCATCTCTCGGGCCTGGGTGGGGGCGGGTTTTACTCCGAGGGCGCTGGGCAGCCACAGGCGAGCCCGCTAAGGTTTCTAGGTTCTGAAAAACCGGCCATATGCCAGGTGGGGCTGCCGGTGGGGAGAAGCGGGCGGATTTGGAGCGTGTTCTGAATTCCAGAGGCGGCCGGGAGTGGGGAGCCCTGTGGGGTGGGCGGGACCATCTCCTGCCCGGGGAGGGGGGGGGAAGGTGGGGAGAAGCAAGTCACACCTCCCAAGCGTCTGTGATGCCGTCATTGGAGAGGACAGACAGGATCCCAGCAGACCGCCGAGAAGGGCCAGTGTGAGAAGGTCCAGGAGGGGGCGCCGCCCCACCCTGCCTGCTGCCGGGGTCTCCCCAGGGTTCCCTTGGCTCCCTGGGGACAGGGCGGGGTCAAGGATGACAGGCCGCGAGCTGCTCTGGCTCCAGCATGACCGGCTGGGTGGCCCTGTCCGGCTCTGGACACCAAATCTCCTGTGAACTGGAGTGTCAACAACCGCCACAGCGGGATTTGCACCCAGTTCATTGGGAGTCTTCAAGGACATGCAGTTTGTCCTTGAACTTGGACTCCGCACTCAAGAAACGCAAACGCGTCGTACTTGCTGTCACTGCCTGTAAGACTCCGTAGCTCTAAGGACTGAGGGCCCCAGACTCCGCGTTTCTGAGTCTCTCCTGGTTTCGGGATGTGGGTCTGCCGTCTCCTGGGGCCCCACCTGTCCTGCCTGCCATGATGCCAGTGGTCCCGAGCCAGGACTGGGGGTGCAGGGCAGGTGTCCCCCAGAGCTCCCAACCCTGTCTTGGCACCTGAAGCGGTGGCCGGGTTCCTGGTGGCCGCCCTGGCTCACACTCGGGCTACCTGGGCGGGCGGGGCCGCTCCCGCCGCGGCTCTGACAGGGCCCTCCCCACAAGGACCAGGGTCTGCTTGTCCGGCCAGGCCCCCCCGCTGGGATTAACACGGGCCCCGCGTGACACAAGGGCTCCAGGGTGACTGGGCTGCAACGCGGGACGGTGGGCACGCGGAGCTGGACGGGTGGGTGCCCGGGCAGGGCTGGATGGGCAGACGGCTGCGGAACTGACAGGGACAGATGACAAACCGACGGCGGAAACTTACTTGGAAGGGTGGGCGGCTGGTGGGGCCCTGCCCGGCCTCTCTTGTCCCCTAACTCGTCTGATGCCACCCTCACCTCACACAGGGGCCCTAAGGCAGGGCCAGCCCGAACAGGACTCCTGTCTCCTGACCATGCAGAGGGGGAGGCTTGGGCCTGGGCCGGGGGAGCCACCGCACGGGGTCAGGCACCCAGCTCCTCCCCGCTCCTGTGCCGCCCTCACAGCCCCAAACAGCTGCTGGAGCACTGGCCATCGTGCCCACATGCCAGCCAGGTGGGCATTTCCTGAAATGGCACGTCTCTCCTGTTAACATCACACGGCCACCCCTAACCGGAAGGGAGGCTGGGAAAATGTCTGCTTTCCTATGCGGCACCTAAACCTGGCGCTCCTGCCGTGCCAGAAGCTGCGCAAGACTGAGACTAGGCAAAAATTTAAAAAATTTTAGGGGTGCCCCTCTGCCCAAGTATGCTGTAAGGAACATCAAAAGATGTCCTGGAAGACTTACCTGAGACTTTCCCTGTGCTTCTGCCCTGTATATGTAAAGAGCTCTTACAAAACAATAAGACCAGCAGCCTGGCAGAGCAATGGGCCCCTGGGCAAGGCCGGATACAAGCTGCTGAGGACGGGCCCACGTGGTGGGACGCGCTGGCACGTCTGCAGCGCCGCTCGGTCCAGGGCTGGCCAAGCAGTGGCGTTCATGACTAACTGACCACGACCACGGACTCCTTTGCCCCCCTCCACTCCCGTTGCTCCGCTTGACCAGCCTTCAGTAACGCCAAGACCCAGGCCAGTGGCTGCCGGCCACCCCACACGGCGCAGGCAGAGGGCATGTCACCCTCAGTAACGCCAAGACCCAGGCCAGTGGCTGCCGGCCACCCCACACGGCGCAGACAGAGGGCATGTCATCCATCAGTGCCCTGCCCGGGTCCTGCCCCCAGGCATTTACCCAACAAAGATCCACTGAGCCTCTTCTGGGGACCCAGTGGGTGACACATGTGGTCCCTGCCCTGTCTCGCGGGAGACAGAAGCACCGACTAGGTGTGTGGCTCACACACCGCAGTGAGGGGACCCCGCGTTCCGGGCAAAGCACTCAAGAAGCGCAAGGCCCCGAGGCGGGAAGGAGCCAGCGGTGCCTGTCGCCTGTGAGGTCCCGTCTCCAGGCCTCAGGCTCCCCCTCAGTGTTCCAGCACTCATCTGGTGGAGAGGCCGAGCAGGCGGCCACCCCCAGGGGTATTAGCTCCATGGCTGGAATTTTCCAGGCCTGGGGCAGTTTCCTGGAGACGACTCCCTGGCTGAGATCCTGACCTCTCTGGGCAAGGTCAGGGCAGCACCAAAGAGGCCACTGCCTTGTGAAAGGGCCACAGAGCCCCAGGGCAGCAGGCCCCGCCCCCAGGCTGCCCCTCACGTCTGCGAGACTCTCAGGCGTCAGACCCCAGGTTCCACGTGGGGAGGGAATGTCAACCCCACTCTGAGGATTCCCCCAGGGCC
>CAUYSK010085535.1:0-18875 GCA_963575035.1 Avahi laniger | reverse complement strand
ATTCAGTAGAATTGAATATAGGCTGATTCCACAACATTCTCTGAAAGTTGCTTTAGAAAAGCCTTCTGACGCGAAGGATGGACTTATCTGAAACTTGCACAGAGGGGGGAGAGGGGAGGCAAGGGCAACACACGTAACCTAAACATCTGTACCCCCATATTATGCTGAAATAAAAAAACACAAAAAAAAGAAAAGCCTTCTGTCTGTATGTCAGCCAACTGCCACTTTTGTCTCATTATCACAAAAGTAATCTGTAGAAGTTCCAAATATTTGATCTTTCTGTTTGTTTGAATCCACATTAAACTGGAATTCAGTGTAAATATGTACTTGGAACATTCATTGCGTGCTCCAACAAAACAGATTGGATGATGCAGAGTGGATTGCTCTGTCAGTGACTAGACAAAATGAAATGTTTACTTCGTGTCCTTTGTAAAAAACTGGTTCTTTCTGGTGCTTGATTCCTTTCACAGAAGGCTAATGACATCCTCTCAAATAAAAAGGGGGTAAAGAAGTAGGACATTTTTCTGTTTATGACTGAAAACTTGGCAGCAATTCTATACCAAAATGGCCATGAGCTATTGCTGCTATGCACTGTTTAGGAACACTGCTCTTTGGGCTGGGCTCAATAAACCAGAAAGACACAGACAGAAATTAATACTTTCAGAATACATTAAGGAACAATGTTAAATGATATGTCATAGCAATGAGCAGCTGGAAAAACCTGATTTGCTTGTATTAATAACTGCTGAGATGACAATTTCACATTGAAATGAGTAGGGAGAATCTTCTACCATATCTTTACAGCAAAAAAACAGTGGAGGAAATATAATGAATTGATCATACAAATATTTCAATTCATCATAACTATAATTATATCTGACTCTTATTGAGTACTTATTACATGCTCAGTATACTTGGCACTGTTTGAAGCATTTTATGCTTATCGGTAATAGGTAGCAACTATTATTATCCCCATTTTATACATATGAAACTGAGATACAGTACAATCACTTAACTTGTTCAAGGTCATACAGGTTGTAATGAAGGATTCATACCACATAGTCTTGCTCCAGGCTTCTGTTCTTACCCATTATGCTTTATTGCTTCTCAGAATATTTGCTCAGATAAATTGATAAGCTTGTAGGAATGTAGGAACGTGACTTTTTGGATCTTGTAACATCTACTAAAATTTGAATTACATGTACCTTTATCTTAATCTAGGAACATATTCTACAGAAGTAATAGACATATACTAAAAGATTTACGTACAAAAATGTTTATTGCAATGTTGTTGATAGTAACTGGAAATTTCTGATGTCCCTCAATAAATAAAGGTTGAATTAATAGAGACACAATCATATTTTTACAGGTATATTCTGAATGAATTGGATTTAGATATACTGACCTGGAAGTATGTCCATGTGTATCATTAAATGAGGAAATCAAGTAGCAGAGAACTATATGGAGTGTGATACATTTTTATCAAAAAATGAGCAAAGAGTATGTGTGTGTGTGTGTGTGTGTGTGTGTGTGTATGTGTGTGTGTGGTTTCATGAGAATTGAATAGAATTAGGGTATATCAGGTTGTCAGTATTTGGAGGTGGGGGGGAAGAAGTGGGCACAAAATCAGATAAGAAAACAAAGACTAAAACAACACAGAACAATAAGCATCACATAATATCAAATATAACATAAAATTCCATGGTATTATTGCAAATATGTTATAATTGAATATGCATTTTAGGAAGAGCTAGACAGTAACAAGGACAAATGTTAAGTCAAACATTAAATTGATTAAATGACCATTGTGTGAGAAAACTTTTTCTTGGATCTTAATATAGATTTTTACAATAAAGGACCATTAGTAGGGGGAAAAAGGATTATAAACCTTTTTAGGAGAGATGCAAGTTTGAAACCCAGAAGTAAAATTAAGATGAAATTAAGTACTGTGGTCAATTTATTGAAATGTGAACATGGGCTGTATGAAGCGTGGTGGAGACAGCACTGCCAAGCCTTATGGCTGGGAGCCCAAGAGGAAAAAGTCAAGACAACAATGAGCTGGAATGAGACTGATTTTCACATTCCTGATTTATGACATGTTTGGCCTCAAATCACAGCTGCCTTGGATGTATTATATATTTATTAAAATAGCCACTAGCGACTCAAGAGCTTTGGGAACTACTTATCCATTCCTAAGACATTGGCCATCTCATCTATCCATCCATCCACCTATCCATTCAGCTGTTCAACTAGCAACAGTTACATGCCTACCACATGCCAGTTATATGCCAGGTGCTCATTCTATGGTAAGGTTTCTTCTGTCACCAAAGATAAACTTATTCTCTCCTTCCTCCCAGAAACCTTATCTATGCATAAGCATGTTTGCTTACCCTGCTTATTTTGCAAAACAGAAAGGAAGGGAATATTTTTTCTTTTATTGAGGTTGGAGTGAACATTAGGGGCCACTTTTTACAGGTAATAGCCCTGTTGAATACCCATTGCCTACCATGGCACGCAAGGCTCTTTACACTGAGATATTGACCCATTTGCTCAGTATCCTCTCCTACCACTTCCCACACTCTATCAATACAATCATACCAAATTTCTGGGTGTTTCCAGAACATAACATGATTTTGTAAGCCTCTTTGTCTTTGGAAATGCCAGTCACCTTGCCTGGAAAACTCTTAGCCATCCTTTAAAAATCAACTCAAATGTCACCTGTGTGAAGCACTCAGTCACTTTTTCAGAAAATTCTGAATTTCTCAAGAATTCCTCCATTCTTGTTGTCAGTACCAGTTGTTATTGGTACCTGAGGTCTACAGTAAGTTCAAGAAGTTGGAAAACTGTGAAATACGCTATTCGTGTGATAGTGAACCTCTAAAGACAAAGAATGGTGGTTCAGAGCAGACATAAAGCATCACCTAGAAGACAGGAAAGTTCCCAAGCCTATGGGATTTGATTGTAACTTGATTTAAAGAAAAAATTTACAACTCTAAGAGAGATTGTTCAGCTGTGAAGCACAGAAAAATAGTATGAGAAGCAAATGTGAGCAATTCCCATTCCACCATTGCCTCAGATGGTGAAACTTCCTTGCTGGAGGTAAGACTTGAAATATTTCCAGGTCTAATGACAAAGCTATATGAAGTGTGGAGGTGGATAAAAGACCTTATCAATATCAGTCCCATCAGCAAAACCATCCTGTTGTGACAATTATATAACAGAATATCATAGCCAGGCCACAAAGGAATATTATGATTATGATGAGTCTTCTTTAATAACAAGGGACATAAACATTCTTTAATATAATGTTAATATTCCAATCTATTTGACAGTTTTATTTCTCATTGACAATTTTAAAAAGCATTGTGATATCTATTTGTAGTGTCCTGTACATTTTATTTATCATGAGTTAGTCTGGCAGGTTCCTATCATCCCTGAGCACTGATCACAGCAAGTTTATGGACTGGCAAAGCAGAGGGAGAGATCTCGGATGTGAGCAATCATTGAGACGCAGGCCAGTAGTTCTCAACCTTTATTCCACAGTGTACGTGGGTGAATGGTGTTCATGTGAACAGTTCCCATGGACAGTCCCAGGCTAATATGAAATCCTAGTGTGCTAGCTAATATTAATACTTTATGTGCATTTTTTCATCTCTTGTAGAAGAATTCTAAGAGTGGAGCTAAAATGTACAGAAAATACAATACAAGGTAGAATGTGACAAAAATTACACGAGTGAGGTAAGTGCAAAGCACCAAGGGAGCTCAGAGGAGGGAGAGATTACTTCTAACCAGAGAGGCTCATTCAGTCAACATTCAACACATCATTATTGTGTATCTTTTACATCCTGGTTTTAAGAATCTCACAGACCATGAAGAAAAGAACAAGGAAACAGATAATCTCAACAGTGTGATGTCATTTGATGACTGCAATCATGCCTCCAGGACAGTCCCTTTGGAAGGGGTAGCACACTAAAGGTTACAGGGGCTCCTGAACACACAAGGATGGGGAACCCTGATATCCCAGGGTTGCACCTGGATCTCATTACACCAGCCTCACTCATCCTCTAGAAGAGAGAGAGAAACAAGGGGTTGTTAACCTCTCTGTTCATTTTTCCTCCAAAGCCCTAATTTTGAAGACTTTAATGGTAACCGGTCCTTACCCTCTGTGCACTGGCTTTTCTCCCACTGCAGACTGCATTGCACTTTTCCTTACTTAACTCCGTTCAGTTTGTGACCTCTTCTCCAATTTACCAATTCAGATTCACATGCTCCGTCTTTCTCCCACAGAGAAGAAACAGCCAGCTTTTGGACTTCTAAACTTCCTGGAAAAAAGCCAAGCTTCCATAAACTCCAGAACATTATTGTGTGAATTAAACTGTCCACATAGTATCAACCATGCAGTTACTCCAACGTTTATTTTGGAAAATATTACATTTGGAAAATGGGAAGCATTCCAGAGCATTCCCTTACCTTGAAATATCAGTAGACACAAGGGTATTTTGAGATTATTCTTGCTTGAAAGTTAGCAAATAATCTGTACAATTAGACACATAAAATTGCCTTAAATAACATTAGTTAAGGACTCTGAGGCTTAAAAATTCCTATGGAGTATTCGTTGTGAAATTTGGGACAAAAAGCTGCAATTTTAACTCACTGAAGAAAACTTTCAAAATGCTTTTAATTCCCAGTTGGCTCTTATTGCACATTTCACTTCCAATCACTGATGATTAGACCTTGTTCAGTTGCATTTTTTCCAAAATCTTACATGCTTCAAACTCCATGCCTCTGGCTACAAAAGGCAAAACCATCTAGAGCCCTAGTGATTATCTAAATCCTAAAGCCCCAGGCACCCAGGTGCCCTAGGGGCCCACACATTTCTCCCTCACTGACCTCTTCCATCCTTTTCCTCTCAGCTCAGTTTCTGCAATGTGAAGCCACAAGAAGAGAGTGCCATGGGGTCAGATGTCCCGCGGGGGTCTTATTGATGCACCTCTTTTTTCAATGTGTGGCACAATTCTCAGTGCCTATGATGTGTTTGCTGTGGTTACAGATGAGATTGGAGGGCCTTGAGGAAAAAAAAGCCTGGAATGATGGATAGGTTGCAGTCCTTCTTGTGTGTTCTTTCTGGCTTTGAAATTTGATACGGCTTGAAACTCAACATTGTCCATCATTTCAGTTATGAAAAAGAAAACCCAACACCCACAGACATGTATGTGTGTGTAAATGCATAGAGAAAAAGCAGGAGGACATATACCAACAGAAAACAATGGTTACCTCTGGGAAAGGAAGCATAATTAGATGGGAGTAAAGGCAGACTCCTTAAAAAAAAAATACATACATACATATATATATAGATATATATATATATATATGCTGAGCATGGTGGCACAAGCCTGTAGTCCCAGCTACTAAGGAGGCTGAGGCAGGAGGATCACCAGGAATTTGAGAGTTTGAGGCTGCAGTGAGCTATGATGATGCCACTGCCCTCTAGTCTGGACAACAGAGCAAGACTCCATCTTGAAAAAAAAGAAAGAAGAAAAAATATGTATATTACATTGAGAATATATTCATGTAGTATGTGAGTAATTAAGCATAATGAAAAATGCTTAAAATGAAAAACTATTTTTAAAAAACTAAATAGAATTCTCTATGTAATTTCTATAAACTAACATAGAAAGCTATCCAAGAAATGTTGAGTTAAAAATAGCAAGTTTAAAGTGATATAATAATTCAATTTTGGGGAAAAATGTAAATATACCCACATACAATTGATAGTATATGCATAGAAAAAATCATGAGGAATATACAAAATTTATAACTGATTATTTCTAGGTTCTCCATTCCGTTTGTGACCTCCTGTCCAATTTACCAATTCTGATTCACATGCTCCATCTTTCTTCCACAAAGAAGAAACAGCCAGCTTTTGGACTTCCAAACCTGAAAAAAAGCCAAGCTTCCATAAACTCCAGAATATTATTGTGTGAATCAGAATGTTCACATGGTATCAACCATGTAGTTACTACATTAAAGAACATTTTAACTTTCTACACTGTAAAGTCCCTATAACATTTTAATTTTTAGTAATATAGTATGTATTGATTTTTCTAACAAACTAATTGGCTGACATAGTATCATGCCCTTGTTATTGCCCTTAAAAGACTTACTGGCTAGTTTTAATGGACCAGCATTTAACACCACACTGATTGATTCAAACAGCTAATTCACACCCCAACCCAAATGACAATGTTCATTGGAGATTCTTAAGTTTAATAAAAACCACAGCTTTCACACCTGTGTCTACCTTAAATAAGCGGTTACATCTGCTACAAATTTCCTTCTTCCTTTTATTCTCCTGATAAACTCCTATTTATCCTATAATAACCAACACAACCATTAGCTTTCCCCAACTCCCTAGATAGGATTAGTAATTTCCACTTTGTTCCCATAGCATTTGCAACACACTTCTATTTTCGTAAGTTATTCCCTGTATTCTAGTTCCTTTTTCAATCTTTTCCTCCTCTTCTGAATCGTCAGCTCCTCAGGCAGGAGTAGTATCTTATCTTTCTATGTATCTACCTCAGGGCCTGATATAATGAACAGCACTTAGTAGATATTCAATTAAAATGTTTGTTTCCCCAGCCTTCCCCAATATAAGAGATTTAGATACAGTGGACTCCAAACATGGCTAGGATCAGAATCACCTGGAGGCATGTATAAAACCCACAGATGCTGATACCCCACTGTAAACATTCTCAATCCAAATATCCCAGATGGTTCTTTCTTTCCCTCTGCCCCTTCCCTTTCCTTTGTTTTCCTTCCTGAGCAGTTCCATCCAAAGCCATTAACTGGATCTGCGCAAGGTAGGCATCTACACAGTGGTGCATGAGAGACCCAGCATGGGATAACAAAGCCTAAGCTGGGTGAGGAGGGTGTCTGGGTGGGAAGGTGGTGCTGCATGGATGTCCAAGCCTGAGTAGAGTGAGGAGGGCATTCATGCAATGGGTGATGCAGTGGTGGCCTGGGATGGAGTGTGAGGGCCTAAACAGGTTCAGAATTGTACTCCTATGGTGGTTGGATGAACCCAAGCAAGATGAAAAGTGTCTCTGTGCAGAATCTTCATTCTTGGTTGGAGTGTTAGAGCCCCAGAAGGGTAAGAAGCGTACCTACTTGCATGTTGGGGACCAGGGTGAGAGAAGATTACTAAATAAACTTCTTAATGGAGGTCTCTTACTGTCAGAGAGTTACAAACGTGGAACCGGAGAAAACTAGAATGAATCTTATGGTATTGGATTAAAATGGGAGTCTCTGTGGGTTTTCAATATATAAATAGGTATAGAAATAAATACAGACGTACATGTGTGTATGTATGCATGTGTGTATATGCGCATATGCACATGGCCCTTCATATCTGCATGTTCTACATCCATGGGTTCATCTAACAGCAGATGGAAAAAAATCAGAAAAAAGCAACATTAAAAAAAAAAAACCAACACAATAATAAAAACAATACAAATATAACAACTATTTACATAGGATTTACATTGTATTAGGTGTTAAAAGTAATCTAGAGATGATTTAAAGTATATAAGACTATGTGAATAGGTTATATGCAAATACTATGCCATTTTTTGTAAGGGACTTGAGCATTCACAGATTTTGGTATCTATGTGAGGTCCCGGAACCAATCCCCCAAGGATACGAAGGGGTGACTGTGTATGTGTGCATGTGTGTGTGTGTATGTGTGTGTGTGTATATATATGCATGTGCGTGTATATATATGTGTGTATGTGTGTGTACATATATATATATATATATATATATATATCTCCACTTGAAGGGTTAGAAATAGCAACATCCCAGTAGCAAAGAACATATCTAGCATCTTAATTTCTATATACTATTCTTCACTAACAAGAAACAGAGTTCATTGGAGAATTGACTGATTCTACTGTTAGGGCAGTGAAAGGAAAAAATGAACTTGGACATCTTGTCCTAAAACAACTGGGTGTTCAAAGAATAATGGGGACATGTCTAAGGAGCATGGGAGATAGCTTGAAGGAGCTTCCACTGGCTATAGCTGGGACAATTTGAGCACCACAATGAATAATGATAGTAATGGATTATAACTTATTGGATAAAATAGGAATCCATGTGTGTAAACTAACGTAAATCAGTGAATAAATTGAAAGTGTGATGAAGAACAGGATATTTACATATCCCGTTTCTTCCCCACAAAAATCTTATTAATTGCAGAGAGAAAAAGAGTGACTTTATAGGAGACAGCAGACACCATTTTAATAAAGTGACCAAAGTACCCGTATCTAGTAACGGGACAAATCAAAATCGTGTGCCATCTGATAGGATGCAATGAGAAGAACATGGCATCACTTCTATATTATTCCTTTCAGAGATACACAACCAGAAACTAATCGTGATGAAACTTTAGACAACCAAATTGAGGGTCATTCTAAATATACCCTGTCATTTTAAAATGCCAAGGTCATGAAAATCAAGGAAAGACTGAGGAACTGTTTTCAGAGGAAAGGGGACTAAAGAGACATGACATAAATATGACGCGTGATTCTGTACTCTCCTTTTACTTAAAGGATATTGAGGGAACAATTCGCAAAACTTGAGTGGGATCTGAGGAGTAGAGTGAGGAAGCTTCAATGTTAATTTTCCTAGGTTTGATAGGTTTTCTTCTGTTATATAAGGGGACGGTCTTGCATGTGGGAAATACTAAAGCATTTGAGAGTACTAGGACATCCTGTCAACAACTAACACTTAAATGGTTCAGAAAAAAGTTAATTGTACTCTTCTCACAACTTTTCTGTAACTTTGAGATTATTTCAAAATAAAAAGAAAAAAAAATTCTTCTTTAGGTCCAGGGCATCTGTTGTAATTGAAAAGCTTCCCAGTTGATTCCAATGTTCAGGCTTAGAAACTACTGGGCTAAAGAATGCGAGCGGATTCTTAGTAATTAACCTGGGTTTTGCCTTCTTATTCAAACTTCTCCATCATATGAGGGTGCTTGTTAAAATATAGATTCTTAGGCCCAACTTGAAATCCACTGGATTAGAATCTTTAGAAGTAAAGCATGGATATTTTTATTTATAATACGTAGCTCTTTGGATAAGAGAAGTTTGTGAAACACTGCAATTCATCATGAAGGTCACTGAACCTTTTGTCCATGGCATGCAAGCAGGGTGTGGTAGTTTAGAATCAAAATAGTAAATTATATCTGTGCACTGAGGAAGGTCAGGTGGCCAGAACAGAGTCAGAGGATAGGTTTGGGATTCTCTTCTGACAACACCTTCTGCAGGTGGTCTGCAGTTTCCTGGTTTGTAATGGAAACGTGGGAAAGTCTCTATCCTGGGTTCTCAGGCTGAGACCGGCAAGGTTTAGGCAAAGGACGCTTGGTGAAACTAGTTACAGTATGACACACCACCTGAGGCTATTGCAAGTGTTGTCCATGCTGCACAACTTGAATGCTGAGACTCCTGGTCAGCACAGGTTTATATTCCTTGCATGGCTCTGAAGACCCAGGTTTTTCTGGGACCTAAGTAATGCTGAATTCTCACTCATGTCTTTGGCAGCTCTATGCAACATAAACAGAGGTGCACAACTGACCATTTTAAGGTATGATCAGCACAATTTCAGTTGTTACTATTTTTTCAGAAGTAACTGCTGTTTTCCTTTCTTAAACCCTCCAAGTCTCAAATTTTTCATCCATAAAATGATTTATTGTGAGAATCAGGGGTAAATGTTAATAACATATGTAAACACCCAGAACTGTGTCTAATTCAATAAAATGATAATTATTATTGGTACTTTTGTTATTATCATTATTAATTCTTTCTCCAGTTGACAATTCTTCTTAACTTTTTCTGTTGCTGTTTGTTTCCAAAACCCCTTCCAAATGCATTATCTTCTTGCATTATCATTTCTCAATTTTTATATCAATACTCTGTGGTAAAGATGTAAAACATTTAAATAAACATAATTTTTAAATTCCATTGTACTTTTCTATTTTACCAAAAAAATCATTATGGCATTCCTGACTCCTGTGATTGGCAACTGTGACAAGACCTGGATTTTGTCTTTACGTGGGATGCAAAGATGATTATTGAAATGTAAACTTTAGGGAGCTCACAGTCTAATAGAAATGACAAGACAGTGGGTAACGGTAACTGTGTGCTCAGAGATGTCTGGAACTACCTTTCATTTTCATTGGTGTGTGTAGGACTGCCATACTCCCCTATTAAGTATGGCATTTGGGCAGGAAGCTCCAACTGATTTCAGAGAGGAGCTCCTGCTTGCCTCGCTGGCTGACTGCCTTCCATTAAGATGGCAAGCGGGTGCAGGGGAGGGGAGGAGACGTAAGCAAAGATGAGGATGAGGCACTGGGGACAGAGGATGCTGGGGAGTAAAGAAAGGGCAACAGTGTGACTGAAAGAGGTAGTAGGGGCAAGTTTGTTGGCAGGACTGTGCAGAGCTGTTGAGGGTCCAGGCTCTGGGAATCAAATTGCTGTGATTCATATCCTGGCACCCCCACCTGTTATGTCTTTGACCCTGGGCAATCCTCTTGATCATGAGTGCTGCCATTTTCGTCATCTCTAAATGAGGGTAATAAATATACCATCTTCATAGGGTTGTGAGAATTAAAGGAAACAAGAGACATAGAAGAGAGCCTGGAATGTGGTAATGCTCAACCAATACGGGCTCACCTGATTTTAGTGGATGATGTCTAGGACAATGTTTCTTGCCTTGGGTGTGGTTAGCCATGTAAGGCAGCCTGCAGAAAGGGCCCATGCAGCTCAGCCACATGTGGGACATGCTGCTTTCATACTCTTTGCCTTTCCCCTGCCTCCAAGAGAGCAGGAGAGTCATTCGCCTGGCTTCTTGCTGTACCCGTAGCAGCTAGAACAGTGCTGCTCATGTAATGCATACTCACTGGATACTTGTTGAATTAATGAGGAATGAATGCATGCCTGGAGTGTGTTTTAATCCTTTATTCATCAAAAAGAAAAACCCTGCTTATTATTTCTTTAACACATAATTCAAATTCTTTGAATCTCCTCTGATCCATCCCTCCAGAACCCAAAGGGAAGTAAGGCACTTCTGCCTCTGCCTTTATTTACTCATATATTTTGCATTATACTTTTATTTTAATTTCCATACATATCTTCCCCATTAGACAGGAGAAATCACAGAGGCATGAACTGATTGTGTTTTAATCTTTGGCAGAAGAATGCCTTGCAAGGGACTAAACTTATATGTTTTCTTTCTGCTGTAGGAGGCCTTGGGGGATGAATTATTTAGGCACAAAGCTATAATCTCTCAGAGGGTGACAGACAGGAATCCTGGGATTTGGAATTTGGGATCCAGGATAAGCTTTCTAAATCCTATTGCCAAGGAAGGACCTTTGGTGTCTGGGGGTCCACTGTTGCCCAGAGAGTAGTGGCCCTGAAGACCATCTATGTAGTCACTTTAGCCAAGACCATGCAAGGGCCTGTTGTATTTTTATGGTTGAAATGGAAAGTGGCTTGGCCTCTGGTTTTGCAGTCTGTGAGCCAACCTGAGTGAAGTGTCACTGGATTGATGATGGGGCTTGAAGGAGAATGGTTTTATGTGATGCAAAGGACACAGCACTGAATGCTGCAGACTGGGAGATCCGGCAAGGAATGTTCTTTGCTAATCATGGTGTTGAGAGAATGGAGTCTCTCAGGAAGATACCCTCCATCAAAGTATCAAACTGGACCGGCAGCAGCAGGTGACCACGGAGCTGCTATGGGGTCTGGCTGAGAGTGGAAGGCCAACTTTCAACAGCAACACCATGAGGCATCCAGGAATAGCAGTGGGTATTTGGCTATAAGGGCTTATTTTAGCTTGAAGTGGAAGTCAAATGGGCCTCCTAATTGGACTGTGTGCACCCTTCAGGGTTCCCAGAAGATCTAGAAGAAGGGAAAGGGACCCGAAGAAACAGATACCAGATTCCCCATTAATCTAATATGAGGGGACTCGGTCATTTTTCATTTAATTAGGAGAATTGAATATGCGATCATAATTCCACCTTGAGCATTGAGGAGTTTACGCCAGCTTCACTTCAGGGGACCGGCCTTTGGTTTCTCCTGTACTGCTTGTCACATGATGGGATTCATTACAGGATTACAGTCCTAACAAGTGGATAATCAGAATGTGACTATAACGTGAGTGATCAATATGATTTTCACAAATTCAGCTGGGAACCTGTTTGGGCCTTCTTTTAATATTCCACAAACCTTATGTTAAATAGGTTACTGAGACACAAAGACTATATTTTATAGTGTGTTCCACATATATATATACATATACCCAGTCTACCCAGACAGACCTTACCACATTGTGATTAAAGATGAGGTCAAGTTTACCTTGACCAAATTACTTGGTCCAAATTACTGTGGCTCAAACTTTCGTCTCATCTGATGACAGAAAGTCATGTCTTTTATGAGGCTTCTCTCCACAAGTAGGTCTTCGCACCTCCCAGCCGCTCACGTGTTCCTCAAATCCATGCTGCCCTAGCCACCTCTGTGCTTCCAGATTGTTCACTGCAGCTCTACTACTGTTACCCCTCACCACCTGCACCCCCAGGATTGATGCCACCACAGCTACGCTGACCTCAGGTGGGGAGGAAAGGCTTCTCTTCCCTTTACCAGAGATGTTCCCAAAGGTGAACACAGACCCTTTAATTTCCCACAGCATTATGAAGATCAGGTTGTAATATACAGCATAATTTTGCAAAATCCTTAAGGATACAAGAAAGAAATTATAAAACTGACAAACTTAAAAATGGCTACTCTGAATGCTCTCAGAGTCCACAAGCCAGAGCACAGGTGTTTTAAGCCCTTGGAGGGTGCCTTCCTGCCTCGGTTGCAAGGTTGGGCTATCTGGTAGGGTCTACTTATTGTCTCCCCTTGGGAGTGTCCTCCAGTGAATTGGCTTTACTGAAAATCCAGCCCTCAATTTCCAGAAGCCCCAAAGAAGACTACGTTTTTCCCTCCAGTGTCTCTAGGTCTCAGGCCTGCCTCCCCTATCCTCAATTCCTGTCCACTCCCTCTGGGGAAACTCCAGCTCTTCCTCATTCATGAGGTCAGGGCTGTCCTATGGCTTCTGTGAAATCATATAAAAGCAAAATATCCAATGAGGCACATTCTCCAAAGTCTGTATCTGAGTTTTATTATGTGTGAGATAGTAGTAGGCCAATTTTTTAACAGTAAGCCTAGCCCAGTCCTATTTCTTTTTACAGCATTTCATCCAGCATGAACTGAAAATCAGAACTGTAGTTTCTCTGCAGTCCTAAGGCCTTCACTCCTAATCTCCCGTGAGAAGCAGTTTAAACAGGAAGCATAAGCACGTCTATTAAAATAAACAATACCATACAGGCTGGGATAGTCTACACTCAAAATTTACAGGATACATTTCTCCAAAGGCATAGTAAATTGCAGAGATGTAGCTCCACTCATAATGAAGACAATTTTTCATATCATTATGCAGAAAAGTTTAGCTCTCTGGAGACATAGCTGTCAAATGCCCATTCCAGAAAAGGGTCTGGCATGTTAGATATAAGCATACCTAAGTTGGTCTATTTAGATCATTTTCCCCAAACCAAGGATTAATCTGCCTTAAGTTTCCCCTCTTGCAAAAACTACTTGAAGATCTGAAATTACAACATTCAAGCCACCATCCTCATTCTAGCCTTCACATATCTCCAGCCCATTTTCAGTCAGGGCTCTGGTTACAGGTATCATGTGGCTGCCCACCCCCAGCAGTCTGCTTTTCTTAAGAGTGTCACTCCCGAGGGGGAGTCCAGTCTTAAGATGAGGGCAAAAGGGAAACTGCTGCCTCTTTCCATGGGACACAGCCTTTCCCCTGCCACATAAATATGGGACTAATTTCGATTTCTTTCTCTTGAAACTTAGATATCCGGCTTGTCAAGAATAATTCAAAAAGAATTTTATAAAGGTTAAATAATTAAAGTTAGCCAAATTGTGAAGTTGAAAATCTTTAGGGATTCAATTTCTGTAGTCATAGGTCATGCAGAATTAAATGAATTTGGAGGTGTGGATTTTACTGGGTTTAGGTTGTGGAGACTGTCAACTCAGACAAATTGAAACAAAAGGTGGGTTTTCTCAATATGTTTCTGAATAGACTTCAAGACTTTATAATTAACAACAGCTGGCAAGTGCTCCCATGTCTATTTCCATTTATATTGGCCACTAGCCCAAATAATAAAAATAGATTTTTGCAAATCATAAACTTAAAAATCACAATGGGGAATGCCATTTTTAATTTAACAACACAAGTAGATATACAGTATACAGAAATGAGTCATGGAGAAGTTTCTATTTTCTTTTCTTTCCTTTGGTTCCATTCATTGAAATACTTACTGCCTATGATGTGCCTGGCACTGTGCTAGGTCCTGAAGTTGACAGCAAGATGAATAAACAAACCTACTGCACATGTTGTTACCATTTGGTTGGGGGATAGAGGTGAGTGGGGTGGCAAGAAACACTGTTAGTTAAAATATTAAAATAAAAAGTTTGTTCTCAGTTGATAAGAGAGATGTGAACCATGTGTTATGGAAGCACACAGAAGAGCAACTAACTCCACCCAGAAGGCTTCACAGAGAAGGTGCATTTCAACTGGATTTTGAAAGTTCAGTAGAAGGTCACAAAAAGAAGGGGAGAGGAATTAAATATGTATTTAATGTTTATCCTTCTTACTAGACTGACTGTAAGTTTCATGTGGGTAGGGACTTGGTCTTGTTCAAGGTTATATTTTTGGTGTTCAGCGCAGCACTTGGAATAAATCAAGTGTTCGAAAATGTCTGTTGATTGAACAGCATTTCAGGCAGAGAGAACCACAGACCCTGGCTTACAATAGCAACACTGTTAGCTCCTGGAAATGAAGAAGTATATCCTAAGACAGCTGAAAAGGGAAGGCACTGTAGAAGGAACCAGAAGATCTGTGTTCTAGTACCAGCCATATAATTAACTTGCTATATAACTTTGAATAAATGATTAGCCTGTACCATCTTTAGTTTTCTTATTTGTACAATAGCCTTGGAAGCGCACATTATTGTAAGAAAAAGAATTAAAGGAGAAAGAATGTAGTACTGCATTTTTTTCTTCTTTTTCTCAATGTAAAATGAATACATGTATCCCTGCTTTAAGATGGCAGGCTGCATGCATACTAACCGTCTCTCCCTCCCTGACCAAAATTGCAGCACTGATGAAAATTGATTAATGAATGTTCAAAAACAGGAAAGGGATGTCCCTTGGATCAGAAGCTGTGATTACATAAGAAACCAGGGGAGTGAGCTGTGGCTCTCTCCCCTGCAAAGCTGTTGTTCTTGGTCACGTGCTGCCCTGACTGGTGGCCTTCTAGTTCTCTCTAACCTAACTAAAAAGATAATGACAGCGAAAATTGAAATGGAAAGCTAAGAGGTATGGAGGTTATAGAGATTTTACCATTAGTCTAAAGCAGGCATTTGAAAAAATGTTTTTGTAGCAGAAATCTCTTTGGCAGTTTAGTGAGGATTATGAATTGCTTCTCGGAATAATACCTTTCGATCCATAAAATACATAAGATTGCAAAAGAAATCAATTATATTGAAGTAGTTATAAAATATTAAAATTATATGATATATTAACATACCGACAAATTAAGTAACAAGATCTGACAGCTGTTTACTATCACTTTTGAAATATCTGCCAAATTATAATATGAAAATATCTGTGATTTCTATTGGTGATAATGTCACAGATATTGCCAAGACTATTGTGGTTTGTTGCCTATATTCAAATGGTGTAAAATATTACATTTCAGGTTAGTGAAATTAAGAATGTAATTGTAATTGTTATGAAAATGCAAATGTAATTGTCTAAGATAATCGACTTCCCTCAATTTTGTCCATAGATACAAAGGTTAAAAAATTCTGGTCTAATAGAATATCTAAAAGATTTCCCAAGAACAGAAGATATATAATATTTTAATTTTCTAGAACTGAAATAAGATGTGATACTTCAGATTTAAAAGGTTTACTAAATGCTAGCAGAACAATACAAAAATACAAAATAAAGAAGCCTTACCAGAAACATACAGTATTAATAAGTATATCAGAGATAAAGAGAAAATCCTAATAAACAACCAGAGTAGAAAGACCGATCATTTATAAAGGAAAAAGAATCAATAACATTGGCTATTTCATGAGAAAATTCTATGCAAGAAAACAATAGAAAAATATTTTTTAAATGCTGAGGGAAATTTACTTTGAATCTATAATTCTATAGATAACCAAATTATCATTAGTTTGAGGTAGAATTAGTAAAATAATGACATTTTTGGAAATCTAAAGATTTAGAACAAATAGATTCATGACCTAAAAATCAGACTCTAGCAAGAAAAAAATTAATCCAGGAGGAAATGTTGGAATGCAAATATAATATATACCAGTTGAAAAAAATTCAATAATAATAATACTATATAAAATAAAAGGTGAAAGGGCTCCGTCTCATCCCTTTGTTTGTTGTGTATTCTCCTACACCTTTGTCGATGACTATGTAAATGTGTACACAAATATGTATACACATCTTTTATTCTTTAAACAATGAATTTGCCCTATATAGTTTGTGCTTTTTTTCCCAGGCAATGAAATATCATGAATATCCTTCAATATTGGCATGTACATATCTACCTTACTCTTTTTAATATCTGCATTCTACCATATGGGTGTATTATTAATATAATTTATACATGTACACTTAATGTGGACATTTAGGTTATTTTAAATATTTTTTGCCCTTATAAATAATGCTGGAGACATTTTTTTGTCAGTATTTCTATTGGATAGAGGCCTGGAATTAGAATTGTTGGGTCACAGGATACATATATTTAAAATGTTGATAGATCCTGCCAAAACAACTTCTATAAATATTGCTAATTTATAGTTAGAGTAGAAGTATATGAGATGCAATATTTTGAGGGAGAAAATCTTCAAACAAGAGTATAGATACAAAATAGAGAGAATCTGGTTGAGAATTTTTTTAAAGGGACAGAAAATATGTATTATTTTGAGTGCATATGATAGACGGTTTTGTCCTCCAGACCATGTGGAAAACACTTTTCCAAAAGAGATCACAAAGTAATCTGAAGAGATTTAGTAAGCAAGGAAGTCTTCAGCTATTCAGTTAGTTTTTATTCTGTTAAAGGGAGATTAAATAAATTCTTACAGATAATTTTATTTTTAATGAGGAAAACCTCTTCCTTTGGACTTGATTCTAATCATAATGGAACACTGATTTGTACTGTGAAAGTAACAAAATCCTTGATTAAAAAGTACCTGCATAATCTTAGAATTTGTAATATTTATAATATGTAAGAATATGAGAATATGATGAGCATGTTTAGACTTGTACTTAAGACTTTGGGGAAACATCTATCGAGTACAATGTACACTTTTTTGGTGAAAGGTAGACTAAAAGCCCTGACTTCAGCATTATACAATTCATCTGTGTAACAAGAACACTTGTACCCCCTAATATTTTGAAATAAAAATTATTTTTACAAAGATAATGAAAAATTTAGAAAGGGAAAAAATATAAATGGCCCATTATTTGATTCTTCAAATGAGAATATAATTGTGGAGTGCTAACTATAGAGGGTTAACTACAAAGTTATACTTTAAATTGTATTTTACTAATTTAGCAAATATTTGATTGTGCTTCTATATTAGCTACTGGGTTAGGCACTAAAGACATTGCATTGATTTTGGAGGAAATTTCAGTTGTAAAGAATTTAATGCGTTTGATATATATCAATTCTCTAAGCAAAAATGTATCTCCATTTTGCAAATGAGTAAACAGTTGCAGACAGGAAAACAATTGCATTTATTAATATTTAATTAATTAATTAATTTATTTATAATTTCAAAATATTATGGGGGTACAAATGTTGAGGTTACATATATTGCCTTTGCCCCACACAAGTCAGAGTTACAAGCATGTCCATTCCCTAGGCAGTGTGCACCACACCCATTAGGTGTGAATATATCCATCCCCTCCTCCCTGCTCCCACCTACCTGACACCCAGTGAATGTTACTACCATATGTGAACATAAGTGTTGATCAATTAATGCCAATTTGATGGTGAGTACATGTGGGGCTTGTTTTTCCATTCTTATGATATTTCACTCAGGAGAATGGGCTCCAGCTCTATCCAGGATAATACAAGAGGTGCTAGATCACCATTGTTTTTTATAGCTAAGTAGAAACTCCATGGTATACGCATACCACATTTTAATAATCCATTCATGTATTGATGGGCACTTGGGTTGTTTCCATATCTTTGCAATTGTGAGTTGTGCTGCTATAAACATTCTAGTGTAGATGTCTTTTTTACAGAATGTATTTTTTTCATTTGGGTAGATATCCAGTAGTGGGATTGCTGGATTAAATGGTGGTTCTACTTTTAGCTCTTTGAGATATCTCCATATTACTTTTCATAGAGGCTGTACTAGTTTGCATTGCCACCAGCAGTGTATGAGTGTTCCTATCTGTCCTCATCCACACCAACATTTGTTGTTTTGAAACTTTTTGATAAAAGTCACTCTCACTGGAGTTAAATGATATCTCACTGTGGGTTTTTTTTTTTTTTTTTGAGACAGAGTCTCACTCTGTTGCCCTGGCTAGAGTGAGTGCCATGGCGTCAGCCTAGCTCAAAGCAACCTCACACTCCTGGGCTCAAGCAATCCTTCTGCCTCAGCCTCCCAAGTAACTGGGACTACAGGCATGCGCCACCATGCCCGGCTAATTTTTTCTATATATTTTTAGTTGTCC
>CAUYSK010085533.1:0-11883 GCA_963575035.1 Avahi laniger | reverse complement strand
GAGTGAGACTCTGTCTCAAAAAAAAAAAAAAAGAGACAGAGTGTCACTCTGTCACCCAAGCTAGAGTGCAGTGGCATGATCATAGCTCACTGCAAACTCAAATTCCTGGGCTCAAGTAATCCTCCTGCCTCACCTCTTGATTAGCTGGGACCAAAAATGCATTTTATACTCATGTATATATAACTAAAATAAGAATTTTATAAAATGATACTTTTAGTGAAATGTACTCTGATATATTCTGGGTTTATTTCTTTCTTTTTAATGCTATTTGGGACCCATTAAACTTATTTCATGACCCATTAGTGAGTTACCACTTGCAGTTTGGAAAATATTCATTGAACTAGATCTTGAAAGTTCATTCCTGCTCTATAGTTTTAAATTAGCTAATGTTATTGCACACCCTCTGTGTGTCAGCAGTGATTCTGCTCTCTGCTAGTGTATACATCTTACACCCTTGTTTGACATAAAAAGAAACACAAGGGAACTTGGATGATGCATCTAAGATCAGAGAGTCAGTAATCAGCAGAGCTCATATTTAATCCAGGTTATCTGACTCCCAAATGCAGTGCTTTTTTGTGTTCCTGCTCCCTCCTTTCCAGGTTTCCCAGTGACAAATCCATTCCCACCCCACACAGCTCAGCACACTCCTCAGTGTATGGTACTTAATCGTCATTGGTCTGTGCAAATCTTTTCTTTTTATCTTATTTTTTCCCCCTTCATTCCCAATCCCCTACCTGCTTCCCTTTTCCCCAGGGGATCCTGTCCAATTCTAATGTTTTGATACATATACTTGGAGTGTGTTTGTACCCTTGCAAAGCTGAAGCATTATTTATATATGTATGCATTTTAGATTTCCACAAATGGCATTGAGTTATGGATCATGGTCTGTTTCATAGTTTTTTTATTCAACATTTTTTCAAGATCTATTCATGCTTTTGCATGGTCATCTAGTTCTTTGCTTCTAACAGCTTCTAACAGGATGGTGTTCATTCACCGTATTTTATTTATACATTCTCCTGAGGTTGGAGACCTAGATTGCCACCCACTTCCTGCCCCCACAAAATGCCACCATGAGCATCCTTGCACATGGTCCCTTATGGTTCTGTGCTAGAATTTCTTGTGACTGTAGCTGGGAGAGAATTGTTGGATCACAGGACACATGTACACCGAATTTTAGTAAATATCTTCAGATTGCTCTCCCGGATGGTTATATTATAGTACTTTATACTCATGTTCCGCAGTGCATTTCTGCATATCCTCAACAACACATGGCATCATCCAACTTTCTAATTTTGCCAATCTGACGAGTGTAGGGATGATCTCATTTTAATTTGCATACCTCTGATTACTAATGAGGTTGAGCATCTTTTTATGTATTCACTAGCTTTTTTGGTTCTCCTTGTGTGAATTGCTTATTCATACTCTTTACCAAATTTTTTACTGTTTCCTTTCTTTTTCTTGTTGCTTTGCAGGAGAACCTTGCATATTTTAGTTTAGTTCCTAGGGAGAATTAAACCCTATTACATTAGGGCATGTATTATATATGCTGTAAGGCTATGGTTCCCAATCCACGGGCCATGACCCATTACCGGTCCGTGGCCTGTTAGGAAACAGGTGTGTATCACTGCCTGAGCTCTGTACCATAACCTCCCCCCTACCCACAACGACATCCCACTCCCTCATCCCCAGTCCGTGGAAAAATTGTCTTCCGTGAAACTGGCCCCTGGTGCCAAAAAGGTTGGGGACCACTGCTCTAAAGTATGTTTTTTACATAATACATAACTTTTCTCCTATGCATCTAGAATAGTACTATTTTTTTTTTTTTTGAGACAGAGTCTGGCTCTGTTGCCCAGGCTAGAGTACTGTGGCGTCAGCCTAGCTCACAGCAACCTCAAATTCCTGGGCTCAAGCAATCCTCCTGCCTCAGCCTCGCAAGTAGCTGGGACTACAGACACACACCACCATGCCCAGCTAATTTTTTCTCTCTCTCTATATATATATATACACATATATACATGTATGTATACATATATATATGTGTGTATCTATATATATTTTAGTTGTCCGGATCATTTCTTTCTATTTTTTAGTAGAAACGGAGTCTCGCTTTTATTCAGGCTGGTCTCGAACTCCTGACCTTGAGGGATCCACCTGCCTCAGCCTCCCAGAGTGCTAGGATTATAGGCGTGAGCCACCGCGCCTGGCCTAGGATGGTACTATTTACCTGCCATCCTTGGGAGAGTTCAAATTATTTGCTGGGTTTTGAGATTCAGTTGAGGAACCCCAGTTGAGAAAATCTGTTCTAGATAGTAATTTCTAGTTAAGATACTGCCAATATTTTCTCTTGGAATGTTACCTGTGTGTGGCATCTGGTATTGAAGAGAAATCTTTGATTTTTAAAATTACAGATAACCGTTTATTATTTTTAAAGCAGTATTGAGTTGTAGTATGAATTGTAGAAATTTAGGAAACATAGATGACCCAAAAAATAAAAGTACCAAATATCCTTCCAGGTCTTTTCCTGTGTGCTATGTGTGTGTGTGTTTGCCAAAATACAATCATGTTGTATGAACTGTTTTGTAATCTTCTTTTATTGTTGTTGTTAATAATTGTCATCTTTCCATATCAATAAAATTTTATTTAATGTCCCGGGCATACTCCAGTTTCTCCAGTTGTTCCAGAAATGTTTTTTATAGCTGGTTCATCTAGACTAGGATCCAGTGTAGATCCTTTCATTGTGTCTGGTTGCTGTGTTCGCCTCTTATAATCCAAAGTGGTCCCTTTCTTTCTCATGATGCTGACTTATTAAAGAGAGTGCCAGACTGCCAATTGTCTTGGATAATGACCCGCTTTCTAAATTTGCCTGTTGTTTACTCATGGTATCATTTGATTGGTTACTCCACCCCATCCTGAATTTCCTGTAAATTAGACTATAGATTTAAAGGCTTGATATTAAACATTTTGGTTAGAATACACTTTTTGGGTACTGTTACATATTTCATGTTGTGTTAATGGAGAAACTCATAATATTGCTAATATGACCCATCATTAATCATACTTAGAATTGGCTTCTGGATTCACAGTGACAGTGGTTGGATCCCTCCATTATTTGGGTACCATTAACATATGAATGGCAGTTATTTGCCAAAAATAGACCAATTGATAATCCTTGCTTGAGTCAATAATTTCATTAAAGTTGTAGGATAATTATAATTCTATCATTTCTTCAGCTTTATTACATGGGATTATTTGTAAAGTCATGCTTTCCATTGAGAAATTCTTGATTTTAATGTAGTCAAATTCTTCAACATTTTTGGCCTGATAGTATATATCCTTATGGGGTCTTGTTTAAGAAATTGTTTTTTGTTCTAAATTTCCTATTAGCTTTATAGTTTTACATGTGGATCTTTTAATCTAAATGGAACTCACTTCTGTAAATGTGAATTATGAGAGGATTTAACCTTTTTTTTTTTTTGTCCTCCATAAGCTGAGCTGGTTTTCCCAGTGCCATCTATTAATCAGTCTGGTAGCCAGCACACGAGATGGCCACCAGTGATTCTTCCTGCTGGTGTCCAGTCTCTTGTCTACCTCCTCCTACACTGAATAAGGCTGACCTATGTAACCAATAGGATGTTGCAGAAATGACAGTGTGTGAATTTTGAAGCTAGGTTGTAAAACACGTTATAGCTTTTGGCTGTCTTTACTCTAGGAAGCCAGACGTTATGTGAGGACACTCCAACAGCCCTAGGGAGAGGTCCACTTGATGAGGAACTGAAGCCTCCTGCCAACAGCCGGCACAGACTCCCAGCCACATAGGTGAACTGTCTCAGAGGCAAGCCTTCACATGGCTGCAGCTTCTTGAGAGACCCTGGGCCAGGACTACCCAGCCAAGCCAATCTCAAATTCCTGACCCACAGAAACTGGGAGATAATAAATGTTTATTGTTGTTTTAAACTGCCAAGTTGATAGTAATCTGTTACCCAGGAATAGATAGCAGCTTTTGGTTTCTGGAATGGGAGTCTGCCATAACAAAAACCTCAAATGCAGAAGTAGTTTTAGAACTGAGAATTGGGCAGAGGCTGGAAGGACTTTGAGGAGAGTGTTAATAAAAAGAAGAGTCTGTTAACAGAAGTCTGATGATCTTTGAGGAGGTTGCAGTGAGGGCTTAAAGAACAGTTAGGAAAATGCTATTGGAAACTGATAGAAAGGGGATCCTTGTTATGTAGTGGCAGAAAGTTTAGCAACACTGTCTCCCACAGTAATGTAGAAAGTACAAAATATACCTAATGAACTGTATTAGGTATATTTAGCTAGGCGGTCTATCTGAGGAGATTTGCAGATAGAATGTTGAAGGTGACACCTGGTTTCTTATTGCTTATAGTAAAATAGAAGAGGAGAGGGTGAGCTAAAGAAAAACACTTGAACAAAAAAGAGCCAGAAATTGTTGGATTTGAAAATTCTCAGCCTTTCCAAATAAAAAATGACGTTTAACTTAACAAATGGTTTCCAGACAAAGATTAAATAAAGGACATTCTGAGGAAAACATGATCTAAAGGTGAAGCTGAGGATGTGATTATAAAGTCCTTTCTTAATACCTCAGAAATGGTCGAGCGCAGTGGCTCATGCCTGTAAACCCAGCACTTTGGGAATCCCAGCTGGGAGGATCGCTTGAGGCCAGGAGTTCAAGACCAGCCTGGTCAACATAGTGAGACCTTGTTTCTACAAAAAATTTAAAAATCAGCTGGGCATGGTGGTGTGTGCCTGTAGTCCTAGCTACTCAGGAGGCCGAGGCAGAAGGATCACTTGAGCCCAGAAGTTTGAGGCTATAGTGGACTATTATGACACCACTACACTCTAGCCTCCGTAACAGAGTGAGACCCTGTCTCTAACAAAAAAACAAAACAAAACAGAACAAAAAAACCTCATTCAATTAAATAATAGCACTGAGAAGCTTTAGGGTATTGTCTTTCAACACAAGCCCAAAGTAGAGAGTGCTTCTCTTGCAGAGATTTGTGAGTGCGGCTTTTTTCTAATGAAGTGAATGCCAAGACTTGGAAGACACTCAATAAGTATTAAAGAGAATTGGCAGAAATGCTGCCAGCTTGGACTGAAAGGGACAGAGCCAGTGCAAAAGGAGAAGAGGGCTTTGGACCCCCAAACTTCTCCAGGCAGGAAGCAGGCTGAGGAAACAATGGAGCTGCAAACATCCTTCATGGAAGAGGCAGGATGACTCAGGGCAAAGTCAGGAGCCATGGAAAATCATTCCTGAACAGGAGCAGGCATCAAAGACTTCCCAACATTTGTCCAACTGGATTACGGAATTTCTATGGACCAATGACTTCTGCGTGCCTCCTGTTTCTCCCCCTTTTGAACAAGAGTGTCCCTAGTGGTTATCCTATGCCTGTTTCTGCCACTGTGTATTGTGTGTATGGAGGAGATAACTTGCCTCTTTAGTTTACAGGTCTTCAGATAGCAAATGTCCTTAAGGAGCTGTAGTTAAGGAACTAACTACACCCAAGAGCCACATCCCCACCTAGACCTGATTTAGATGTCAAAAGTCTGTACTTTGAGCTGATGCTGTAATGGGGTGAGACTTTTGGGAATCTAGGGGGATATATTTTGCACATGGGAAGGATGTGAGTCAGTGGGGGATAGAGGGGCAACTATGGAGCCAGCCTTTAAGGCAGCCCTGATGATTCTTGTTCCCTGGTACTCATTCCCTTGTGTCATCTCCTTCCACACTGGATAGGGCTGACAAAGCTAGGTCACAAAAGACAGTGAGGCCTCCATCTTGTTTTCTCTCGGATTGTGGAGAAGTCAGCCACCATGTTATGAGGACACTCAAGCAACCCTGTGGAGAGGTCCAAATGGCCGGGATTAGATGTTTCCTGCCAGCAGCCAGCATGAACTTGACTTACCAACCATATGAATAAGCTTTCTCAGAAACAGATCCTCCAGAGGTGGTCATGCCTTCAGATGCCTGCAGCCCTGCTTACGTCTTGACTACAGCCTTATGAAAGTCACCATGCCAGACTACCTGGCTAAGCCACTCCTGAATTCCTGACCCGCAGAAACTGAATTAATAAATATCATTAATTTAAGCTGCTACGTTTTGGGGCAATTTGTTACACAGCAATAGATAACTAATACACACTCCATACTTTCCCCCACTCATTTGTGGTGTTTTTTAAAAAATACCAATTTTCATATATACACTGCTCTGTTTCTGGGCTCTCTTTTGTGTTCCGTGGGATTCTGCACTAGAACCACACTGTTCTCACAATATGCATTGTATTGTATCTTAATATCTGGCAGCATCAGCCTCTGCTTTTTGCTCTTTTTAAAAATTGACCTACGTAATTGTAGACTTTTATTCTTCCATATTAAAGAGTTAAAGAGTCTCAGGAGTTTAGAAAAAAGTTCTGGAATTAGAATTGCACATTTAGTTTTCAAGGTTGGGAGAGGTGAGAAGGATTTTGGCATGAAGATTCTGAAAAAGAAAGAAGCCGCATGCCTGCTTCTGATTCTTCCTCCAGCCTCGTCCAAGCCCACCAGGTTCATTCATTCAGCAAATATTCACAGTCCATGAGTTGGACAGTAGGCACTTACTCCCTGAGGTGGGAAGAGACAGGCCATAACAAATAGAGAAAAAAATTAGAAAATCTCAGGAACTAAGTGCTGGGAATAAAATGAACTGATGATGTAAAAAAGGAGGCTGCCACAGTCAGGGGATTCAGGAGGAGGACTGGCGCTGAGGAGGCACCGTCTGAGCTGAGCAACAATGCCAGCCCGGCAGACAGCTGATCGAAGGGTGTCCCAGGCAGGGGGAACAGCACAGGGCCAGGATGGGCCCAAGCCGGATGTGGGAAGGAGTAAGGCATCGGTGGGTGAAGCCAGCATGCAAGGGGAGTGGTACAGATGAACTCAGAGGGATCAAAGCCTATGGAGCCCTGTGGACCCCTGAGGAGCCTGATTTTTCTTACAGGGGCAACAAGCAGCGTTTGAAGGCTTTTAAGTGGGGGAGCGAGTGGCCTTTGGTTGCACTGTTAACCACCTTCCACTTCTTCCCCAGCAAAAAAGGGAGAACCTGTCCCCGCTGTGCCTCATCCCCACGGTGACATCTCCCCGGGAGGAGCAGCAGCTCCTGGCTAGCACCTCCAAGGTGAGGCCCCTGAGCCCTGCAGGGTGGAGGCTCACTGAGGGCCTCCCCCTGTAGCCTCACCCCCATCTTTCATCCTCTCTCCTCTGACAGCCCGTGGTGAAGCTCCTGCACAACCGCAGTAACAACAAGTACTCCTATACCAGGTGACCAGCAGGGGTGGGGGCACGGGTGTGCAGTGGAGGGAGCCCTGGGATTGGTCACAGCCCTGCCCCTGCCCAAGGGGAGGGCCACAGCCACACAGAGGGCCCATAAGAAAGGAGGGCCCATAAGGACACCTGCCTGGTCCAGGTGTGGTGGCTCACGCATGTAATCCTAGCACTCTGGGAGGCCGAGGTGGGAGGATGGCTTGAGCTCAGGAGTTTGAGACCAGCCTGAGCAAGAGCGAGACCCATCTCTACTAAAAGTAGAAAAATTAACCAGGTGTCATAGTGCATGCTTGTAGTCCCAGCTACTCAGGAGGCTGAGGCAGAGGGATTGCTTAAGCCCAGGAGTTTGAGGTTGCTGTGAGCTAGGCCAGTGCCACAGCACTCTAGCTAGCCATGGCAACAGAGTGAGACTGTGTCTCAAAAAAAAAAAAAAAAGAAAAAAAAAAAGAACTCCTGTCTAAAGCAAATTCCAGCTCTGCCACTTACCTCCTAGACACTCTGGGCAGGTCATTTCCACTTCTGAGCTTCAGCTTTATCATCAGTAAACTGGTTTGGTAAGGATTAAGTGACAATGGCTAGCACTGTCCTAGTGCTTATTTTATAACAGGCATTGCTGTAACTGCTCTCTTCATATTAACTGACGGAATCCTCCCAATTGTTTGAGGTTGATTTGTTGTGAGCTCCATTTTACAGATGAGGAGGTTGAGGCACCAAGAGGTGAAGTGACTTGGCTAGTGTCACCCAGTTAAAAGTGGTGGAGCTAGGATACCAGGCGCAGCAGCCTGGCTCGAGGGCTGACGCAGGAGCCACTCTTCTGTGCTGGGTTTGCTCAGCAAATGCCGCCTCCCTTTTGAGGCCTACATAGCCTGGCCCCAGGGGTGGAGGAAGCTCCCTGTTGGGCACTAAACCCCTAGGTAGGACCAGAGTGCTGGGAGTCTGGGTCCCTATCCTGGGGGGAAAGTTGGGGACAAGCCAGCCATGCTGAGGTTTCCTGGACCGTGGTCCTCAGCACTTCAGATGACAACCTGCTTAAGAACATTGAGCTGTTTGACAAACTGGCCCTGCGCTTCCACGGGCGGCTGCTCTTCCTCAAGGATGTCCTGGGGGATGAGATCTGCTGCTGGTCTTTCTACGGGCAGGGCCGCAAAATCGCCGAAGTGTGCTGTACCTCCATTGTCTATGCTACAGAGAAGAAGCAGACCAAGGTCAGAAGGGGTCAGTGCCTGGTTGGGGAGGGCCAGGGGGTGATGGGCAGGACGGGGACCCTGGAGAAAGGCAGCTCAGCAGGTCAGGTGGAGGGAAGATTCCGTCACTGGGAATTAGGAGCCAGAATTCTTGGGTCTTGGCTATGTGACGTTGGGCAAGCCACCCATTATGATGGGTCTCCATTTCTCCACCTGTGAAATGAGGATGTTGGCTTAGAGCAGGGTGCTTAACCTAGGCCGGTTGAATGGGTTTGAAGGCTATGTGCAATCTCCTACAGTAGTCTTCAGGTTTTGGTCCATAGTTGTCCATAGTTGTCATTAGGACCTCATTAGGGTCCATTACCAAAAATAGATTCTTAAAACCTCAAGGCCAGACGATCTCTTACTTAGTACATACTCTGAGTTGGTAGGTCCTAAGTCATTAACATAGCAATCATGATGAATATTTCCCAAGCACCTACTGTGTGCTGAGTACCACACCAGGCTTAAACCAAGGTGGATGAAACCCTTCCTCATCTCGTCCCTTCTGAGCTTGACATGAGGGACATGCCTCAGGTACACCACAGTCATTGCAAGTCTCTAAGCACACAGTGCTGTGTCACACCTCTTACCTATGCACACACTATTTCCTCTTCCTAAAATTCTTCCTCATCCCGGCCTGCCTAGCGAACTTGGACTTATTCTTTAAGACCCAAACAGGCATCACTTTGGGATGCCTTCACTCATGAACTTTCAACCCAACAACCCCATACAAAGTTGGTCACGCTCCCTTCTTAGTTGAAGACAGTGTTTACTGTGGTGTGTGAGTAGGGAGGAGGGGTTGCTCCAGCAGTGGGGTGTATGCTCCTTGAGGCAATGTTGCATCTTTTTCTTTCCTGTCTCGCTAGCACTAACCAGCCTGGCCCTTGTCACAGGGGAAGCTAGGAAACATTTGTTGAATCGTGAGGGAATGAATGAATGAGCGACCCAGCTTCCAAGAAGCTTCCTGCGTGATTGGGAAGATAGGAAGATAAACCAATAATTTGAATAAAGTGTGCTGAGAGCTATATTAGTTAGATCCTTCTAAGGCTACACAAGGGGAACACTGCAGTCACCTCTTTGCCTTCATCCCTTTCCACACTCTCTCCATCTTTCTGCCTCAGTTGCACTGACTGCCTTGCTGGTCTTCAAATGAGACACTAGGTGCACTCCTGACCCAGGGTTCTTACACTTGCTGTTGCTTTTTCCCAGGTTGCTCTCTCTAGCTGGTTTCCTCCCTCCCCTCCTTTGGTTAAATGTCATCTTCTCAGTGAGGCCTTCTGTGAACTCCCTCTTTAAAGTTGTGACACTCCTGGCTCTGGCCATCTTGTCCCCTTTTCCTGCATATCTTTTCCCATAACATCATCATCTGACTTAGTTTATATGTTATTAAGTGTATGTCTGAGTCTTCTCCTTGGAATTTAAACTTCCTGAATTAAAAATTTCTCCCTGGAATTTTTGTTCACTGCTATTTTCCCAATGCCTAGAACAACACCTGGTACAGTACAGTCACTCAGTAAGTATTTGTCAGATGAAAAAGTATACCAAGAGACTGGGCAGGGAAGGAAAGAAAACAAATAATTCTGCCTGTCTGACTTCTTAGCTGGGCCTTGAAGTGTGACTTTGCTAAGAAGTGGCAGAGAAGATAGTCCAGGCCAAAGAAACTGATTGCCCAGGCTAGGAGGTGTGTCAGTACAGGGCCTGCTGGGGATGGGGGATGGCCCTGTGTGACTGAACCAGAGGATAGGAGCTGGGAATTGCTGGCCTTTTGCAGGTGGAATTCCCAGAGGCCCGGATCTTTGAGGAGACCCTGAACATCCTGATCTATGAGACTCCCCGGGGTCCAGATCCAGCCCTCCTGGAGGCCACAGGGGGTGCAGCTGGGGGTGGCGGGGTGGGCCGAGGGGAGGATGAAGAGAACCGAGAGCACCGTGTCCGCAGAATCCACGTCCGGCGCCACATTACCCACGATGAGCGTCCTCATGGCCAACAGATTGTCTTCAAGGACTGACCTTTGACTCTTCCTCTGCCTTCCTCCTGCCCTGGGACCCAGTCCCTGTCTGGCCCTCCCAGACCTTTGCCCCGGCTCTGCTGGCCAAGTCGTGGGTCTTCCCTCCGTCCCTTCATTGCATGGTGCAGTTCACTTTGGCCCTTTTCCATTCATTCCCACCTCTTGCTAACAGCACAGTACATTCCAGCCCCTTGCTTAGGCATAGCCCTTCGGAAGGCCAACATTCATCCCCTCATCCCCATTCTTGTCCTGCCTTCCCTCACCACCTGGTTTAGAATGATTCGGAAATCGCTTTCTCCTTTCTTAGTACACGGTACGTGCCGAAGTGTCAAGCCCGCCCTTAATACCATTCACCACCACCCTCCTCCTCCTCACACTGTCCCTACCTCCTTAACTTTGTACTAGGCTGGTCTGGGCCTGCAGCAGCTCAGCTGTCTTCTCAGTCTGTTTCATATTATTTATTATTTTAATTTTCTATTAAATTATTGGAATAAAGTTGAATTGAGGGTCTGGTGCTGGCTCCTGGGGGGAGGGACAGGGAGTTGGCCTGTGTTAAGGAGGTACTTGGCTGGTTGTATGGGAGAAGACACCCGCCCCTGCCCCAAGCCTTTCCCTGGGGCCGGTAGCTGGGAAGGAAGTAGTCGGGAGTTAGGAGAGGATTCCAAATTTATATTTCAGTGCTCATTGTCCAGTTGCCACCCTCAGCCCCCGCCCACCCGCTGCAGTGGACAGGAGGTCCTGGCTGCCGCTCAAGCCGTCCCTGAGTGCAGCATCTCTCCAGCGCAGGTGTCTGAGGGAGCACCTAACATCAAGGGTCTGGTGCGAAGACAAAGTCGAGGGCCTGGCGCTCTGCCCCAGCCACGTTGGGGTGCCAGAGGTCCACGATGAAGACCACTCGAGGTCCATCTTCAGGGGAGCCTAGGGCACATGGGGATGGAAACAGCAGAGGGGCTGACATGAAGTACTTCTGTGCCAGAGCACTCATCAAGTAAGTGCCAGGCCCTGTTCTAATCCTTTATATGTATTAACTCTTTTTTTTTTTTTTTTTGAGACAGAGTTTCACGTTGTTGCCCTGGCTAGAGTGAGTGCCGTGGCGTCAGCCTAGCTCACGGCAACCTCAAACTCCTGGGCTCAAGCGATCCTCCTGCCTCAGCCTCCCGAGTAGCTGGGACTACAGGCATGCGCCACCAAGCCTGGCTAATTTTTTCTATATATTTTTAACTGTCCAATTAATTTCTTTCTATTTTTGGTAGAGACGGGGTCTCGCTCTTACTCAGGCTGGTCTCGAACTCCTGAGCTCACACAATCCACCCGCCTCGGCCTCCCAGAGAGCTAGGATTA
>CAUYSK010085531.1:0-49779 GCA_963575035.1 Avahi laniger | reverse complement strand
ACAATATATAATATGATGTATAAAGAAAATGTGTTATGGGTTAGGGGCTCAATATCTGTTCAACACTTGTCAGTGACAGGAACTCATGTCTCATGAGGCAGCTGACCTCATTTTTGGTAGATCTAATTATTATTAATATCTAATTATTATTGCCCTTGAAACACTTGAAGTTACAGTAAACATTTCCATGTGTTTTAACTTCTTTCTCTTGCTATCGTTGTAAGACTGGTCACCCTCTATCAGTGTGTCCGGGTTTGTTAATGCCCCTCTCGAAATGAGCCACCCATAAGTTAACACTAGATGAGGTCTAAGCAGTGCTAAAGTTATCACTTTCCTTGAATGTATAATTATATTGTTATTAGTGCTGCTTGGGACTGGATCTGCTTTCTAGCAGCCAAGTCATGTTTTGGGCTTGTATTTAGCTTGTAGCTAAGAAACCCCTGAGCTGGAAACTATTTTTAGAATTCAACTTCTAACCCTAAAGTCCTCTGTCTTATCTAATCAATGTTCATTTCTGGGATAAGTATTGAAAATCCTTCAAGTGCAGAATGAGGAAATCCTAACTCTTGGCATTTGATGTCAATTAAATACACCCCCTTTTGTTTGTTTATATTTTAAAAAGGAGGTGAGAAAGAGCAGAGAGACTCTGGGGCCTCAGGCTGGACAGAGCCGTCCTGTTGAGACCTGAGATTCTGTCTTGTCTGCAGGATGTGGGCCGTCCTTAGCCAACGCCAGCCAGGCTCTCACGTGGGGAGGCTGGGGAGGCCACTGCTTCAACTCAGGAGCGCTCAAAGCTTCGTTTATGCCTGTTTACAACATGTCACGGTACTTTTATTCTTGGCTGTTGTTGTTTTAATGGAAAATGAAAGCTACCATCGAACAATCTCTATAATCTCCCTCCCAATCCCCAAAATATGCTTGGAATAAGTCAATGGATTTCCATTTGGAGACATCACTTTTCCATCAACGAATTTTTGCTTTTTATATCTGAGACATACTATTGGTGTTTGGTAGAATTCTACCAAATACCGTATCCCTATATTAATTTCCAAAATTGAGTTTCTATCATTTAATAAAATGGAAGCTATCTCTGAATTCAGATATTCCTCCATTCCTAAGGGAACTGAAGTATGAAGTCCAATACTTAATGTTCTTTATGTACATATAGAAACCATAACTAAGAATTTTTGTTATTCAGCCCATTTCTCCCATTGTATTCAGTATAATATAATGAAAGATATACATACCCACACACATATTATCCAAATATACATATCTATACACTCATATATGGATATACACAGCATGTGTAGTTATATACATATATAACATGTGTACACACATAATGTATACACATTATGCATCTATATTAATGCATCTATATTAAATTGTGATAAAACCACCTTACCCCCATGTTAATGGCATTCTTGTAATCTACCTGAAATTTATTAAGACACACACACTGGTCTGGCTTGGGTTCTCTCAGTGAGTGCATTCTGGCCCCCGGTGATGATCAGTTACATTTATAAAGGCTCATCAATCACTTATTTGGTTCCTGGAAAATAAATTCAAAGCATACATTATTAATGTCAAACTTATACATTTTGATTTCTGGAATGAACTTTGATTTTTATTTTAAAAATTGAGAAAACCATTTCTCTGTTTCGATTCTTTGGGCGTTTCTCCCATTCTCTATAATTATTAAAAGATCCTTAGCCATGGGTCTGGAAGGCTTTCTTTCGGCTCTCATCCTCTCTTCTTGCAGGTAATGCTATCACTCTTCAGCCCTAGGATCTCCTCTTACACTAGGTCTGTTTGTGTTCCTGGGTCTCTGAGCACTGGGTTTGCTGAATCCATGCTGTGTTTCATACCCCTAACTGCCAACCTCAGCAGGAGGCCTCTGCTCCTGAACCACCCACCCCTTCACCAAAGGCTTAGGGACATTCCAGAAAACATGGTCCCTCCCTCCTCCAGTCGATCTCAGGGGATTACATCACCTGCCACCTGCTTGGAGGTGGAAGCCTATTACCCTGCACTGCCTTGTCTTTCCTCCTCTCTGCTGCATTTTAATCACTGTGATAAGAGAGGAGGTAAAGAGGGAATGTCGAGGGTCCTACTCCTCTCAACTTCGACCACAAAAATATTCTCAGTCATCTTGATGCCCTCACCCAACATCACCATCCGCACTGCTGTCTTTGCCTGAGTGCATGTCGGCCAGGAACCAGGAGCCGCTGACCCTCTATGGCCAAGGCGCAGACCCTCACACCCTAGCCTGGAGAAGAAGTGTGTTTCTTTCTAACTATCTGGCATTTATTCAATGAAATCTTAAACTGATCATTATTTTTGGATGTGAAATTGTAAATACTCATACAGACATAAATTCTTTGATATTTAGTTTTTTACCTTCCCTAAAATAACTAGCTGGTGTTCTCAAAAACGGTTTGGTCATTCCATCCATAAGGTTGTGTGATTGATAGAAACCATAAATGGAAAACAGAAGCAACAAGAATGACAGCAAAAACCAAGATCAATTCTAATTAAGTCAAATGGCAGGAATTGAGCGTACTTTAGCTCACTCTGGAGTTTCCAGCGTGTTGTGGCTTCAGAGACAGTGGGATGACTTTCAGTATCAATTGCTTAAGCACCTAGTTTTGGAGGGTGATAGTTTGCTGAGAGAATGACGCAGAAGGAATTCATATGAGAGAAGAGTATGATAAACAAAGGGAGAGGGGAAAGAGAGAGGAAAAGGAGAAAGAAAATGTTTGAAATAAGATGAATATGGAGGGGAGAAGAAAAAATAAGTGGTTATAATTTTATATTCCAAGGAATACACTAGTAGAAAGAAACCTAACGAGGAGGCAGAGGATCTTTTTTCTTTTTCTCATTTCTTTAGGCTCATGGCTTGATTTTTCTCTGGGTTTCACTGTATACATGGGCCAAGGCAGGTTTTCCAGATCAGTCGAGCTTCTTCCTGATGTGCTGGAATGTCATTTCTGATGTCATGGAAAGAAATGTCTTCACCCCTATATCCCTATACCCCTGTATCCCTGTACCCCTGTGCCCCATACCCATTTCCCTGTGTCCCTGTACTCATGTGCCCCTGTGTTCCTGAACCCATGTACCCCTCTACCCCTATACCCCTGTGACCCTGTACCCCTGTGTCCCTATACTTCTATATTCCTGTGCTGCTGTACCCCTATATCCTTGTATCACTACACTCCTGTACTCCTATATCCCATATCCTGTACCCCTGTATCCCTATATCCTTATACCCCTGTGCCCCTGTGCCCCTCTATACCTGTATGTGTATTCAAGGCTGAATGGGCCAAAGTATTAACAGATCCACAGATATGCATTTGACTCTTTAAATTGAAAGAAATATAAGTGAAGTCTTTTTCTTAATGGGGTTTATTAACTAGAGGAAGAGATAAAAACCTATGGAAAGAGATAAATAGAACCTTCAGGCTGTATGCAGTCAGTGCCCAGAGGTGACTGTAAAGATCACAGTGCAGCCATGCAGATGAGCAGGAGCTCGCCGTGGGATCTTTCAAGTAGGTGATGTAGAGGAAAGAGCGTGGGGTTTGGGGTCAGGACACACAGGTTCAAATCATGGTCCAGCCATTTGCCCATTATGTGATCTTGGTCGTGATATTTTACCCCTTGAAGGCTCAGTTTTGAGTTGTGTAAAACTATACCACCAATGTGTACTACACAAAGCACTTTTCAAATGCATTATCTTGATTAATCCTCTTGGCAGTTCTGTCGAGAGTGAAGCGTTGTTCGAAGTTCACTCTCCATAGCACTGTGCTGGAACCCAATGTTCTCAGAGGAGACTCCTCAGGGAGACAGGGCTTCCTTCCCTCACATGCAGAGGAAGCTGTGCATACTGACAGGCAAGCATTTCCATCGGACTGGGAGAGGCAAGAAAAGGTCACAGATATTTAGATTCTTCTGGAATCTCCTGGCTTCTTGTCCCACTTCAGTTCCTCCTGAAATTCCCCAGATGCACAGACATGTACAGCCTGGGTGAGTAAACCACAGTGAACTCAGGGCCGCACGGGAAGCTGGCCCAGCCTGTGGGACGCACGCTCATCCCAAGCAAAGTTCTTTGACAGAAACGTCCTTGCACTTACTTAGCTTACTGTGTTGACATTGGAGTGGGGAGTATAACTTGAAGAGTCCAAGGCCTGGGTCCAACTCAGAAGGCCAGGAGCTACTGGAGGTACACGTGGAAAATCTTAACAAAAGAAAATACATGTTTTTACCCCTCGAAGAATAGGGTAAGTGCCTCTCATCCATCCACTTTTATACCTTCCTTTTATATCTGTTTGCTTCTTCTTCCTCTACTGCCCTCATCATGACCCTGGAAAATTCTTCTCAGGCAGTGTGAGGTCCCTGTCTGTCCTCTTTCCACACTCTGGTCAGGACCATATTGTCTTGGAGACCCACAGGCGGGATAAAATAAAGAAAATTCCAATTTTGGCAGAATGTGTAGATGGCGTTATGGGATTTGTAGAAAGCTGGTCTGTCTTCATCCTTGTCATCATCAAGGTTGTTTCAATGATGCTGCTGCTGATGCTGATGACTAGGAGGATGATAGTATAGAAATAACACGAGTACTAGCTGGTGTCTATTGAGTGTCTATTTGGTGCTGACCACTGTGATAGATACTGTACATGAATTATTTAATTCTCACAGTGACCCTTTGAGATGCGCTTGCATAATTATCAGCTTTTCACATGAGGGAGTTAATATTCAGAATGATAAAATGCTGAAGCTCATTTACATAGCAAGAAATGGTAGAACCCAAATCCAAACTCGGGCAGCTCAGCACCAGCGCTCGAGCTCTTAATTACCATTGTTAGAGCCCTCTGACTGGTCAACCCTTGCCCCAACTTATCTTTTGCACCCACCACTTCCAGAGAGCACCCCACTCACATAGTGTAAACCCAAGGATCCCGCATAGCGATTGGCCCAACTAGTATGAACAAGGTTTGAACCCTGCAGGGCTCTGCCCCAAGTTTGGGCTTTTGAGGCAAGGGACAGAGAACCCTCAGGCTTCAAGAGAACCCATCCTCAGCTCCCTCAGGCTGATCAGCAGAAGGGGGAGAGCGGCACCTATGGAAACAGCAGGAGGGGGAGGGCTGGATTCCTGAAGCCACACCCAGAGGTCATCGTGCCATCGTGTCCGCATCCCCCGATCCTGAAGGTCTCCACTGCCCCGGCTGCTTCCCCCACTGCACTCCCTGTACGCTAGCACAGGCGGACAGCCTTGACTTTTCTCCATCCCTCCAGTATCACTATTCCCGCAACTGACATTGAAGGCCAGAGTACTTCCGGGTCACCATATACCGTGAGAATGTGCTGCTCACGGATACTGTGTCAGAATTGGTCTGGAAATGAAACATACTGAGAGAATAAACTGAGAGGGGTGGAAATAAAGGGGCTGTTTACAGCGTTATTGGAGGTTTAAGGGAAATCAGCAAGGGGTGATGAGCAACCCAGGGCTAGCAACAGTGGGGCGCTCTTTCCTCACCCAGGTCTGCAGGGGCTCGGGTTTCTGGAAACCAGACACAGCAGTGGTGGTCGCAGGAGAGGAGCTCCTGGCAGGGGCCGTGGCCTCCGTGAGAAAGTGGTCACTGCCAGCCCATGGCTCAGCAAAGAGGTACCCAGAGAATAGCACCCCAAACTCCGTCTCCTCCCTTGCTGTGCTCTCCTGAGTGTGCCTCCCATTGGTAGAACCCAACCAGCGCCAGAGGCAAGGGGGCCCAATGAAACATTTCCATGTAGCTCATCCTCCAGGAAAACACGTAGGGTAGAGAAGGGTGGGCAGTGGATCCGGAGGGGCAAAAAAATCAAAGGACTAGCACAGATGTTTGTATTTTTTTCCAACGTAAAGACTTCACTCTACTTTTCTATACCTCTTGCTTCAGTGTGTTACAAGGTCTACAGCTTCATTCTCTGGGTTTAGTAAAGGATGCTATCCTGTCAACTAGGAAAAATCTGTCACATTTGAGCTCCTCACAGCCTGGTCACTGCAAAGCTGTCTTCCTCTGAGAACTAATTCCCCTGGGCATTCAGTGCTGTGCTTTCTGGGGACTTCACAGCCCTGTTAACTCTGAACCTGAACTTGTCTGTTGGCATGAGCTCCTCCTCAGAAAAGTGAGGAAGCAGAATCCCCTACTCTCTCCTTCCTGCTCCGTGTTGCCTGGGGAGATTTGCCTAATGACAGGCCTCTCTGTCCTGGCACCTATGCTCTGCCTTCCTTAAGACTAGGATTCTAGGGACAGCCTGGGCTCTGTTCTTTTCTCACCCTCCATCCTCTTTCAAGAGCCAAATTGAGTCACACCAGCTTATTGTCACCTCACTCCATCCTTCTCTAACTTCTCTAGCTAAAAGCATAAATTTCTTCACTATTCCAAGTGTGGCTCATTAACATCATCATCAGCATCACCTGGGAACTTGTTAGAAATGCAAAATCTCAGGACACAGCCCACATCTTCAAATCTGCCTTTTGCAAGACCCGCAGGGGAATTGTATGTACCTTAGTTTGAGAAGGATTGATGTAGCCTATACGCAATATTAAGAGGCATGCAATGCCATTTTGACTTTCTTTCTTCAGTATTTATAGTAGCCTCAAAACTTTTTCCAAGTAATAGAGGAAATTCTGAGGTTATTTTGTGCTTTGAAATTTATATGTTAGTATTACATTTATTCAATAGTTCACATTTTTCACAAACTTTTCATAACTCATTGGAGTCTCATTATAAACTTCATGAAATATGTAAGGTGTATATTATGAGCTCCATTTACCATATGAAGATCTGAGGCTTGGTTAAGTATTCTGGTTCATCTGCTAGGTGGAATGTGTCTGGGGGCCAGATGCTTGGACTCGGAACTTGTGCAGCAGATTGAAAAGAGCATCCGCCTCACCTCTCTTCCCCACTTTCCCCATATCACTTGCTCCACACTCAGTCAAAATCAGCTGGAATGGGAGCTATTGTTAAATAAGTAGATTTCTGGGTCCCATTACAAGACATTATGGATCTCTTGTGGTCTCTAAAATTTGAGAACCACTTTTTCATATGGTTAAAATGGTCTGATTTAAAAGAATGGGAGAAGGGAATTTTAGGTTCATTGGGTTCATATCAGTGACACTTAAACCTATGAAAAAGTTTGTGGCAGAATAGGAAGATTTTCTCTAGCCTGCCCAGCAGTCAAAAGATTGCCAGAAGGGTTTGGGAGAGAACAACAGAGAACTGGTTATGACACAAAGATTGGACAGCCCTGGGGTGTGGCAGTAAAAAGGAAAGTGACTAGCTGTGGAGAGAGAAATGATGACGATGATACTCTGCAAGTTGGGGAATGAGCAAGAGTTGAGGATGGGAAGAATTAGAGAAAACAGTTGTCTGGGGAAACTGAATGAAAGAAGAACATACAGAAGGGCAGAAGGGGAAAAAGAAGAAAGGAAAGAGAGGAAGAGTGGGAAGAGGGAGAGATGGACGGTGAGAGAAAAGGAAGCAGGTGGGCCAGCAGGAGAATAGTGAGGAAGAAAGCAAAGGAGATGAAAATGAGGATGGACAAATCGAAACCTGGAAGTGCTTTGCTTCCGAGTTGCTGTGTTTCCTGGTCCAGGGTCTTGGGATCTTGCGATGCTTGCCACTGCACTATAAGTTCCTGTTGAGACAGCTGGTACATGAATGGATCTACAAACCTGTAACTCCTGAACACTGTCCCTGAAATTTCAGTGACATCTGGATTCTAGATGTGGGATTCAATGGGCCACCTTTTTGTGTTTTATTCAGTCACTGATTATAACAAAACTTGTTCATATGCTTATATGTATCTTAAAAATAATTTACTTTAACAAAATAATAAAAATGCAAAAAAGGAAGATTGATAAAGCCAATATGTTTTTGTTTGCAAACAATATGATTATGTAAATAGAAAATCCTAAAGAATCTGCAAATTAGCTATTAGAACTGAATGAGTTTAGTGATGTCTCAGAATATAAGGTCGATATTAAAAATTATCGTTTTTCTATTTATTAGCTGTGAACATTTGAGCAATGAGATTTAAGGAATTTATTTACGATAACATCCACAAATATAAAATATCTAAGAACAAACTTTATAAAAGTGTATACAATGAAATTAAAGGACATAGCTGAGAGAAACTTTTAAAAAACAAAATTAATGAAAAGACATTATATTCATGGAATGAAATACTTAGTATTTTTAAGATGCCAATTCTTTTTTTTTATTTCAAAATATTACAGAGGTACAAATGTTTTGGTTTCATGGATTGCTTTTGTACAGCTTGAGTCAAAGTCGTAAGTGTGCCATCACCCAATAGTGTACATTGCACCTATTGTGTGTCATTTCACCCATCCCCTTCTCCTCCTTCCCACTTGCTTGATTTCCTTTGAGTTTTACTTCCATATGTGCTCATGAGGGCTGATCGCTTAATTCTAATTTGATAGTGAGTACATGTGGGTGTTGGAGATTCCTCAAAGAACTTAAGGTAGACCTACCATTTGATCCAGCAATCCCACTATTAGGTATTTACCCAAGAGAAAAAGAGCCATTTTACCAAAGGACACTTGCACTTGAATGTTTATTGCAGCACAATTCACAATAGCAAAGATGTGGACTCAACCCAAGTGTCCATCAATTCATGAGTGGATTAATAAAATGTGGTGTATGTACACCATGGAGTACTACTCAGCCATAAAAATGATGAATTAATACCTTTTGTAACAATCTGGATGGAACCAGAGACCATTTTCCTAACTGAAGTATCTTAAGATGTCAGTTCTCAACAAATTTATTTATAGACTCAATTCAATCCCAATCAACATTCCAGTAGTATTTTTTTATAGACATCAACAAGCTGATTTTAAAATTTATATGGAAAGGCAAAGTACCTAGCATATTGAAAACAGTTTTGAGAAAGTAGAATAACAATGGAAAATTTATGCAACCTTATTTTAAGACTTACTACATCCAAGTCAGCATGGCATTGGCATAAAAATAGATATATAGATCTATGAAACAGAATAGGTGAGTTCAGAAATTAGCCCACACATATATAGTCAGTTGATTTCCAAAAAAGGTGCTAAGGTAATTAAATGGAGAAAGAATAGTATTTTTAACAAATGATGATGACATTACTGGATATCTATGTAGAAAAGTGACCATTTCCCTTTATGTCACACTATACAAAAATGTTAACTTGAAATAGATGATAGACCTAAATATGAAATCTAAAACTTATAAAACTTCTATAAGACTATATAATAGAAAGTTCTTTACAACCTTGAAATAAAAAAAAACATTAGATAGGACACAAGAAATCAGAACAATGAAAGAAAATTAGTTAATTAAAAATTAAAATTGTCCTTTTCAAGAAATAATTAAAAAATAAAAAGGCAAGCAACAGAATGGGATAAAAATATTCTGCATTCATTGTATTTTGAATACACAATAAATTCTTACAAATTAATAACAAGAAGAAAAAAACCCAAATTAAAAAATGGTCAAAAGATTTGAGCAAACACCTCACCAAAAAAGATTATGGATGGAAAATAAACATATGAAAAGATGCTCAACATTTGTCATTAGGGAAATGCAAATTTAAGTAACAATGAGATAGTATTACATAACAATTGGAATGGCTAAGATCCAAAAAACTGCCAATAACAGTTTTCTGGATCCTTGCTGACAAGGATACAGAACTGCAGGAACTCTCATTTATTGCTGGTAGGAATGTGGAGTGCCACAGTAACTTTAGAAGAGAGTGTATAAACTGAATCACAATACAATCTTGCAATACAATCAAGCTGCTAGATATTTATCCAAATGATTTGAAAACTTATATCCACATAAAAACCTCTATGAGAATGTTTATAGCAGCTTTATTCATAATTGACAAAAACTAAAACAACTAAGATGTTTTTCAATAGGTGAATGGATGAACAAATTATGGTGCATCAATATAACGGAATATTCTTCAGTGACAAAAGGGAGTTATGTATGCATAGCTCTGTCTTCTGAGAGTGTAAAAGCAATGACAACCAAGTAGCAGTGAGCACACTCAACACCCAGATCTTGGTTTCTAACACCATTCTCTCAACAGAACAAGAACTCCTTGGAGAAATGGCTGAGTCTAGGACTGGGGCAGGCAATCAAGAAGAGCCTGGAGCATCTTGTGGTGCCAGACAATAAGGAAGTGCTCAATGAGGAAAACAATGGGGCTATGTCAAAGGGACACAAGGATCAATTGAAAGAACTCCCAATGTCCAAAGCTGAAACAATCTGAACAACAAAATATGTAAAGCAATATTGTAATATAAAGTGCAAGATAAATATCTATGAGTCATATTGTTATAAATATACACTTGAATAAATAAATAAACGAGGGAGCACAGGCAATTCTTCCATGCATATGAATTCCAAATGATTTAGGTAGTAACTTTCCCCATGATCAAGGAAGTAGAGTATAAGTTCTTGCCTTTTAAGTATAAGTTGCACGCAGTGATTGCCTTCTAAAGGGTACAGTATGGAAATGAGGGATAAAAGGAAAACTTTATAGTGGAGAAACTCTACCTCAGCCAGGTGACCACGATCAACAAGAGTGATGAGTCATGTTAGTGGCATGTACCCTTGACATGATGTAATACAAACAGCACTTTACCTCTCTCATCTTCCTTCCCAAAATCTATAACCCACATCTAACAATGGGAAAAACATCAGACAAATTCAAACTAAAGAACATTCCACAAAATACTTGACCATTACTCCCCAAACTGTCAAGGCCATCAACAACAAGGAAAGTGATGTCTAAATGTAATGTAGTATTTTGGGTGAGATTCTGGAACAACGATAATAAAAAGACATTAGGTAAAAATAAAAGAAATCTGAATAAAGTATGACCTTTAGGTAATAATAATGCAGCAATATTGTTTTATTGGTTCTGACAAATTTACTCTATTAATGTAAGATGTTAACAATGGGAGAATCAAGGTGTGGGATGTACTGGAACTCTTTGTACTATCTTTGAAACTTTTTTGTAAACCTAAAACTATTTTAAAATTAAAAAGTTTATTTCAAAAATGGACAAAGGGTGTGAAAAGACAGTGCACAAAAGAAGATATACAAACGGCCACAGGAAGATGTTCAGCATCACTGGGCATCAGGGAAATGCAAGTCAGACCCACAATGAGCTACCACTACATGCTTATTAGAGTTGCTTAAATTAACAAACTGTCAATATCAAGTGTTGGGGAAGACGTGGAGCAATGGGAACTTGTACATCGCTGGCTATAACATAAAATAGTATAACCACTACAGAAAATAGCTTGACGGTTTCGTATCAAGTTAAACATATCCCACACCCCTGTAATTTCACTTGGGTATTTACCCAAGAAAACTGAAACAGATTCACATAAAGACTTTTACATAAATGTTCATAGAAACTTTACTCATAATAACCCCAAACTGGAAAAAATCCAAATGTCTAACAACAGCCGAAAACATCAATAAACTATTGTATATCCATAGAATGGAGTACTACTCAACAATAAAAGGTACAAAGTATTGATATATGCAACCAGATGGACATTCAAAATCATTGGGAAAGCAAAAGAAGCCAGACATGAAAGTGTACATACCGTAATGATTCTATTGATACGAAATTCTAAGCAAGCATAAATAATCCCCAAATCGTGCTGGTGTAATACACACACGTATTTATCAATCAAAACTTATCAATTCATGTACTTAAATGGGTGCATTTAATTAAGTCATACCACCTCAAGTTGATTTGAAATTTAATAATGAGTTCCTCTTATTAAGAAAGGAATTCCTGATTTAAGAGATTTAAAGAACTAACACATCTAACTGGAATTAGGCCTCCTGAAATTACAGTGTGTGATTTTTATATCTTTGCTTATATTTCATATTTTTCTTCTTGTCTGGGACTCTCTTCTTCTCCCCACATATCTGAGTCCCATGTTTTCTGTGTGTCCTTCCTCAGCCACTCCCTGTGCTGTTGTGTCCTGATTTTTCTGAACTCATGTGGTCAGGGTATTGGAAGGGAGTGGCCTGACATTATTTGTTCCATCACAAATGTTCACGGAGCACCTACTATAGGCCTGGCACACTCTTAGGTGCTGGGGAATCAAAGATGCATGGGGACCATCCCCCCACACAGTTAAAGAGCTCACAGTCTAGAAAGAGGCAGCCATATGTAATGCAATGCAATTAGTCCTCTATGAGAAGCATGTGTAAAGTGGCAATGAACCCTCCCTGTCTAGGGTATATTAATAACTTCACAGATCGGGGGGCATTTGAGCTAGATCTCAAGGATAAGAAGAGGATGGTTGTCTCAGTCTCGTTTGCATTGTTATGAAGGAATACCTGAAGCCGGGTAATTTACAAAGAAAAGAGGCTTATTGGCTCTTGGTTCTTCAGGCTATACAAGAAGGCACCAGCATCCGCTTCTGACGAGGGTCTCAGGGAGCTTTTACTCCTGGAGGGAGGCAAGGGGGAGCAGGCGTGTCACGTGGTGAGAGAGGGAGCCAGAGAGAGGGTGGATGGGGTGCCAGGCTCTTTTTAACAACCAGATCTTGCTTGAGCTAATAGAATGAGAATTCACTTTTCATCAAGCAGGGGACAGCAGAGGACATTCCTGAGGGATCCGCCTCCATGACCTCAACACCTCCCACTAGGCCCCACCTCCAACATTAGGGATCAGATTTCAGCATAAGATTTGGAGGGGACAAACCTCTAATCTCTGTCCTTGGTGTTGGAGGGAAGACACTCCAGGCTGAGCAAATGGCCTGAGTTGAGGCCAGAGCCCCGCCATGAAGGAGTGTGCGGGTGAGTGGAGAACAGCGGGGTGAGGCAGGAGAGCGAAGCTGGGGTCAGAGTGAGCACAGCCGTGCTAAGGAGCTGAATATCACAGGAGATGGTGGATGGTGTGAGCATGTTCCACAGGGGGCCGTGCAGAAGAATAGTAGCCATTATTATTATTGTTACTGTATTGCTGTTGTTATTTAACACAGTGTTTTGAAGCCCATTTTGGCTCATGTGTGTGAGTCGAGAGCAACTTCTACCCAGGCGGAAAGATAAGACCTATTTTCCATGCCTCTTGAGAAAAGGAGCAGCGAACCCTAGACACGGGGAGGAAGCCCCTGCTGGTGTCCAGTCCCCCGGGGAGTGTGGAGATGCCCGCAGAGAGCAAGACCAGGTCCTGGGCCTCAGTGAAGCAGCATCCGGGCTCGGGTGGTCCCTGACTGCAGCACGCCCCACAGGAGCCTCGCCCCATGTCTCACTCACTCTTGTCTCCGCGGTTACCGAGCCTCCGTGTTTTGTCTCCTCCTCACGGCCTCAAAGGAGAGTGGGGTCCGTGGTGGAGGTGGGGGCAGGGAAGGGGAGTTCCTGTCCGTTCTTCTTTCCTCTTGCCTCTTCTCCCCATCTCTCTCCTCTCTTTCTTCCCAAACAGGTGACAGGAATGTTAAGATCATGAACGCCATCAGGAGCCAGCAGGTTCCACTGGGCACCAGGTGGGAAATCTAAGAGGCCTCATCTGCTTTCACCACCAAAAGGAAGGAGCTGCTGGCAGAGTCCATTTTGGACATGAGGGGCCAACAGGGGCAGGTTGTTCCCTTGTTAACTACAGCTTGTTTTGCTGATGTCCTTTGGGGGCCAGTGCAGCGCTCTCTGCCCCCAGCTCTCTCCAGGCATGGGAGGCTGCAGGCATTCAGAGTCACTTCTTGGAAATTGAGCCTTCAGTTCCTGTGGTAAGCACAAGACGGTGCAGCCCAGTCCCCCATCCCTGGGTAGGAGGATGGTGACACTTGGGTTCTGAGACACATGCGAGAAGTTGAGAGTCACTCCTGGGGGCCTGGTGGTCAGGAAATGAAGTGGTAGATGTGGCCCAGGCTAGATTTACATGTGGTAGCCTGTCGCCCCAACCCAGCACACCTCCTGGCCATCTCTGCTTTCCCCTTCGTGACTTCCTAGAAAGAAAGCTGAGCCTTCTGAAAAGTAGCTTGGGAGGCGAATAATATTTGTTGAATACTTGAATGTCCCAGGCACCCACCCTTGGGATTCTCTTTTAGTTCTTCTGGCATCTTCCTCTAGCATCCTCCGAGGTAGACACTATTATTATCCCCTGAGGCATAAAGAAGTTAAGCCACTGACCCAGGAAACACAGCTATTAAATCAGGCTGCGTTTCCATCCCAGTGATGTTAAATTTGAGGCCTCTGCTCTTTCCATCATACTGTGGAATCTCAAACTGTGGCATTTCTACAAAATAAAAGACACCCGAGTGCTGTCACCTGCTGAGAGAGACAGAGGACAGACAAAGGGGATGCAGCTAAATGCTGGGCTGTCTCTTCTTGGGGGCCACGGTGCAGAGTCCACTGACCAGGAAGGAGGGGCTGTGAGCCACGGGCTTTCCAACAGCATGATCCAGAGTGACGCTTGGGCAGAAGATAGGTTCTCTTTGAAGTCATTACCTCCAGAAAACTTTTCCAGCCTCCAGCCACCCCTCCAATCCAGCTTTCTTGCTTCTTTCTTCTTCTCGGCTTGTTTTGGTTGGCTTCTTTGCCCACGACTCTCTCCCTCCACCAAAGACAGGGGCTCCAATGTAGAAATCAGACAGATTTGGGCTTCTACCCAATGCCACTTCCTTGCTATGTGAGCGTTGGCAAATTGTTCTATTGCTTGATTTCTGGGGATTGTGTTATGTTATGCTTTATGCTATGTTATGTTATGTTTTATGCTACATTATATTATGTTATATTACAGTCTTCTTCATGGTGTTATTATGAAGATTGATAGATAATGCATGTCAGATTTCTAGCAGTTTTCTTGGCGGATTGCAACCGCCAATCAATTGCACATATACTGTCCATGTAATCTTCTTGAACTCAGAGAATTTTGTCTCATCTGTCTCCCATAATTCTATTATTTTTGAAATGTCACTTGTAGCCCACTTTTTCCAATTTTTTCCCAAAAGAATCCAGTCCATTAAAAAAGGAGTCATTTTGGTTTTTTTAATTCAGATTTCCTTTATGCATACTCTTATGATGGTGTGATGCTTGCTACTTTCATGTTTGTTTTTCTTCCTTATCTACAACTGCCAGTGGGGAGGAGAGCACTGAGCTAGTAATGAGAAGGATGAGGCTTCTATTTTTCCTTTAGCTTTTTTGTTAAAGGTGATTTCACTTTTTTTTTTTCAGCATATTATGGGGGTACGAACGCTTTGGTCACATAAATTACCTTTGCACTGCCTGAGTCAAAGCTACAAGCGTGACCGGGAGATTTCACTGTTTCGCACCTTAGTATTCTCAGCTAGAAATTGGAAGTAATAAGACCTCTCCAACCCACTTCACAGGGTTATTATAAAAATTCAATAAGATATATTGTGTAAAATATTTAGAAAACCTCAGAATGCTGTATGAATATAAGGCATTGTTATTCAAATACAGAGCTTCTTAAGAGCTTTATTTTCAGTTCTGTGATCAGTTAACGTTTGATGTGGAGCAAGCAACCACAAGTTCTCAGTGGCACGCAGCAGTAAACACTGACTTCTCACACATCTGCGGATTGAGCAGATACAGGCTGGGCTTGCTTCTGCATCTGGGGTTGGCTGGAGTCTGCCTGGCTGTGCTGGGACTGACTGGGTCCATGTAGCTCCACATGTTTCTCATCCTTCTCCCGGGATTAGCAGACTAGCTGAAGTGTGTCTTTCTTCAGAATGATGGTGGAAGCGTAGTAATAAAGCAAATGAAAATATGCATGGCTTCTTGAAGCCGAGGCTTGGAATTGGTACATCGTTGCTTCTATTGGCCAAGCGAGTCACATAGCTGAAATCGGGGGTAGGGTTTATGCATCACCCACTGTGGGAGGATTTTTTCTAAATTTCAGCAGGGCATGGATACAGGGAGCAGTGACCACTGGGGTCATTAATGCAAATCTGCCACATTTTGTTTCTTGCTCAGTGCTAGGACAGGGTTCTCTAATAGAGAACATAATAGAGGCTCAATGCTTTTGGAAAGAAAGATGCTGGGCTCAGGGGGAGAGACAGCATTCATCACCTCTACCATGCTGATTGGTTCTAGGACCCAATGACAAAATTCCCTACTTGTGTAAAAATTTAGATAGTGAAGAAGATGAAGGGACCATCATGAAATTTGGTCCCTGCTTTTAGTTTTTCTCAGTGTTTTCTTTGTATGAATGAAGATTCATTCTTTCCCCCCTGCCCAAGGTTATTACTTTTACAACAGTGGAAAAATATTCATGATATTCTTTTCCCCTTCCTTCCCAGGGTTCCTTTAGATTCCCCTGTGTTTCTGAGAAGCTGGAAGAGAAATACATATAACATCTGACTATGGGATTCTTGTCTGAGACCATGTCCTATCTCAAGCCGCATTCACCCCCACAAAAGCTTTCCTTAGAGCCAGTTATGTTCCATAGGATGTCAGATCCCCATAAACAGATGACTTGAACCACTGTGGGTTCCCAGTAATGAGATTTTGAGTGGCAGGTTTATTCGTAAGTAACTCCAAAGTACTGAGTGAAGTATCTCAGAGTGAAAAATTTTGGGTTAGAAATTTTCAAACTAGAACAGCCTCTTCAAAGGAAATTGGGGAGTGTGTGTGGGGGCAGAGAGGAGAGAGAGAGAGAGAGAGAGAGAGAAAGAGAGAAAGAGAGAGAGAGAGATCTTAATGGGCGAGCCTCCAGGTTTCCAGATATTCCTTCAAAAGGACTCTCCCAAATTATCTGAGCTCAAGTTACACAGTGAGAAGGAAAGAAAATGGTCTGAAGCATCTTTATTAAGTCTGCTTGAATCCATTAAAAGTGGTTTTTAAGGAGAGTTGAGGAGTAGGGGAATGTGCACATATGTACATAAACACACACATACACACACACACACACACACATATACATACACAAAAGCAAAGAGCTCAGTGTTGGTGTTGTCAGATGCTTTTCTTTTTCCCCTCAGAAAGTAAATCCAGGGTCTAGATTCCTGCCCTTTAGGTTATCTTTTTATTTTCTTTTTAAACTAAAACAACTACTTTTTCAAAGAGAGTAAAAGAAAAAAATAGAGCAGTTGCTGACTTGCACTGCACTTAAAATTTCCCAGGAAGATATCTGTTGCAAGCTCCCCAAGCATAAGAAAATAAGCTCCTGTTAAGGTGGCACTGAAGTGCCTGGATGGGTGTTCAACCCTCAGACCAACTCTTAGCTTTTTGGGAGTTTCAAGGTTGAAGGGACAACTTTGTCAACTCTGCCCTTGACTTGGGACAAGGCATCCTACATCTGGAGAAGTCAGATGGTTCACTGCTTTCTTTCCCATACAAAATTATTCATTCATTCAGTAAATATGTAGTGAGAACATACTACCTACTGGGCACTGTGCTTAGTGTTGGGATGTGATGGTCAGAGGTAAACAAAACAGACATGGTCTTTGTCCTCCTGGAATGTATAGTTCAGTAGAGGTGGTTGGGCACAATTAATTAAATAAATTTACTTAATTAAATAATAAGTGCCGTGAAAGAAATAAGCAAGATTCAAGGATAGAGAATAGTAGGGACTTATAGATTGGTCAGGGAAGGCTTCTCCATGAAGGCGATATTTAAGCTACATATGCAGAGACGTTGACTGTAAATCTGAGGGTCTCAGAATTTCTTACTTCTCCTTCTGAAACAGAGGAGGTTTGGGCCCACAGTAAAGGAGACTAAGAAATGATTTAAGCAAGGTCTTAAGAGTTTTGGTTAGCCCTCTCACCTGTGCTGGAAGTGGATATGGGATCTTAAAACACTTTACTACACACACCCCAGGAAGTATCCCTAACTCCTGCTGGCTCTGATGGCAGGTTCAATTGAATCAGCCTGGTTCCATGAGCACAGTTTTTTCCATCTCCCTTGTTGAAAACAGAAGTGGGTTTGAATCAACATAAAACAAAGTAGTTAAATACCAAAAGAACTTCCAAACCATGTGTGTCATGGACTCTTTCTCTATTTGAGATAAATGTGAATCTGAATAAAACAATGGAGAAGTAGACTTTGATGAAGATGAGAGGATGGTAAAGATGATTTTTCATAAAATGTACTAAACAAAATCCAATACCACATTAAGAAAGTAATGTATTATGACCAGTTGGGATTTATTGTGAGAATGTAAATGTGTTCAGTTTTAGAAAATACATTAGAATAATAAACTAAATTAATATACTTAAGGAGAAAAATCATGACTATTTCCATAGATGATGAAAAAACCTTTGAAAAAATTCAACACCTATTCCTAACGAAAGCACTTAAGAATGTAGGAATTGATGGCTACTTTCTTAACAGGATGAAAAATATATAGTGTGGTCTTAATGCCAGTATCTTACTTAATGAGAAAACCTTAAGAATAAGAATAAGGCAAGAATGTCCATTCTTCTCTTTATTTAACATTTTACTGAGATGTTAGCCAATGCAATTAGACAAGATAAATCAATTAAAGACATAAGAATTGGAAACGAAGAAGTAAAATTATCACTATTTACAGATGATATGATAGTATACATGGAAAACTCAATAATAAAACTAACTTGAAGAATAAAAGATTTAGCTAAATTTAGACAAGGTAGCAGAATTTAAAATTAACATTCAGAAATCAATAGTTCTTATATATACAAACCAAAACCACTTAGAGGATATAATGATAGAAAAAACTTCATTTAAAATAGTAACAAACTTTGAACATTTAATAAGATTGTGCAAAAAAAGGGGAGAACTTTAAACCTTCCTTAAAGAAACAAAGGTAGACTTGAACAAATGAAAAGACAATTTTTATTTTTGCTTAGGATGCTTTAATATCATAAAGATGTCATTGTCCTCTTAATTTATAAACGGGATACAATCCATATCAAAATTTTCATTTAACATTTTTATAGAGAAATTGATACTAAAGTTTATGTGGAGAAAATAAACATGGAAGAATAGCTAGGAAAACATCAGGAAATAAAAATTACCTACAATGGAAGATTATCTTTGCCTGAATTTAAAACATACTTTAAAGTTTCTATAATTAAACCTTGTGCATACGTATACAAATTAACCAGTGAAATGAGATATAATACAAAACACACCCACACATATATATGAAAATTTAGTATATATTAGAAGTAGAAGCTTCAATCACTTGCTAGCCACTCGAAGAAAAGATACAATGAAATATACCTTAAAACATATACAAGAATAAACCTCAAATGTGTTGAAGATTGCAGGGAGTTAGCTACACTCCCTGCAAAAAATTGGGTCCTGCAGGCAGGGGTTGTTGGAAAGGATAAGAAGATAACAGAAAATGGAAAATAATAAAAATAAAAAAATACACAGAGATGAAGGTATAGTTTTATAGATTTATAAAAGAAAAAAAGGCAAAGTTGGGGTACTCAGGGGTCCTTACAATATCCCCATCAATTGTAAGTCCCATAATAAAGTTTCACATGGGTATTTATAGGTACAGACATTGGTTGCCAGGGGTAACAGATTTACATAATAACAGGTAGTTTGTTTTAGGTTAAAAGTTTTTCAAAAGGCTTCTATAGATTCCTTAATTAACCCTGGTTACAAAATCTTTCAAGGACAAACTTTTAAGTTCTAAGATAAAGCTATCACTTAACAAAAGGGTTAAACAGAGATATGGTGGCTCCATATTTCTTCATCTAGTTGTTGCAAACAGAGAGGTGATCAGAAGTCAAGCAGGAACTGTCCCTTGGGCTAGTTGCTTTTAGCCGCAGGTATCTGTCTCTCAGGCGGACACTCTTTGATCAGCTCTCATCCCGTGATTCCATGCAGACCTTGCTTTGTCCTTCAAAGCAGGCGAGAACCACAGGTTTGAGACTGCAGTGTCACCTTGGAAAGCAGCTGCTCCTGACCTTTAAGATGCCCTCCTGAGATGGAGCACCTTTTGATATGCAAACTAACACATTCACATATTCCTTCAGGGCAAAGTCCTGCATAACTCCTGAAGTCATTTCTGCCTCTAATACAGTAATATTAATTTATGGAGTGACAAAAGATAATAATTATTAAAACAAAGTCTGACATTCTAGTTAGAAGAAAACATAAGTAAATTAATTTCTGATTTGGATTTGACCTGGGTCTAACAATGATTGAAATCCTATAATAATAATAAAGATAGTGACAATAATAATAACTATAATAAAATTTGACTGTGTAAAATTTAAAAATAATAAATTTGCATGGTCAAAATATCATAAGCAACAAATTCAAAAGCCAAGCAACAAACTGGCAGAAAACATTTCCATGTATATCACAGATAAAGAACTGATGTCCCTGAAGTATGAAGAGCTTTTAGAATTGAGGAAAAAAGAAAAACTGAAAACGAATAGAAAAAATGGGCAAAAGATACCTCCATATAATTTTTAAGGGATTCATAAATACATAAAAATATGCTCAACTTTCAAATATCCCTAAACATACAAACATATTCAAATATGTTTCCCATAATAAGAGAAATGGAAATTAAATCTAAAATTAGATACCATGTCTTACCTATCAAAAGGTTAAAAAAAAATTAAAAATGCTTAACATACGCTTCTGACAAAGCTGTGAGAAAACAAACACTCTCATTGCTTGTAGGCATTAAAAGTGATAAAACTTTTGGGAGGGGAAGTTGCAATCTCTAATGAAAATACTTAGTGTCTATCTCTTGATGTAGTAATCCTTCTTCCAGAAATTTACTTTGAAGATATACCTTCAGCAATATTGGAAATACATTTGCAAAATTCTTCACTACAACATTGTTTATAATTGCAAAATACTGGAAAAAAACTAAATTTCCATGCATAGTAGACTGAATAGACTATGATATATCCACCCAGTGGAGTATTATGAAACTGTAAAACAAATGAGGAAGATCACTATGCCTGACAGGGAGTGATTTTCAGGGTATTTTATTAAGTGGAAAAAGCAAAGAGCAAAAGAGTATTTATGCAATGTATACTGTACTACTTTTGGTATAAAAAAGCACATATACAATGTATACTATGCTAACTTTTGTGTAAGAAAGTATACATACAATGTATATTGTACTGCCTTTGGGGTAAGAAGGATGAAAGAAAATATACATATTTATAGTATCTATTTAATTTTTCAAGAAGAAACACAAACAGAATGAATCAGAAATGAATAAATTTTTTTTTACCTGTAGAGTAGTGGTCCCCAATCTTTTTGGCACCAGGGACTGGTTTCATGCAAGACAATTTTTCCAAGTACTGGGAGTGGGGGATGGGGAGGGTTTCAGGATGATTCAAGTGCATTACATTTATTATGCACTTTATTTGTATTATTATTGCATTGTAATATATAATGAAATAATTATACAACTCACCATAATGTAGAATCAGTTGGAGCCATGAGCTTGTTTTCCTGAGACTAGATGGTTCCATCTGGGGGTGACGGGAGACAGTGACTGATCTGACAGGAGGCAGAGCTCAGGCGGTGATGGGAGCAATGGCCAGTGGCTGTAAATGCAGATGAAGCTGGCCTACTGCTCACCTCCTGCTGTGCAGCCTGGTTCCTAGCAGGCCACAGACCGGTACCAGTCTGCCGCCCGGGGCTTGGGGACCATAGCTATAGAGAATGTGGGGAAATGGAGTGCAAAGGATGAGTGGTTGGGGATGGAGGATGACACTTCTCTGAGTATGCCTTTTGTGTAGTTTTTACTTTACTTTTGTCTAGTTTTTTACAAAAGTAAAAACCATGTTAACATTTTACATATCAAAAAACCCCCACTAACTATATCATAAATGAATAACATTACCACACTGAACTAGAGAAAAAAATTAAAAACTAACGCAAGTTACCATTTGGAGTTGTTGCCAGTCTCAGATGGAAGAACACAGGAGGTGACCCTAATCACAGTGACTGGAACAGAGAGGTGAGCAGGAAATATGAGTCCTTTATTCTATCCCCAGCCCCTCTGGCTTAAGTTGTAGGAGGTAAAGGTTGAGTGGATCTGAATTTAGACTGTAAACCCACTCACACATGGCTAACACACACACACACACACACGAATACACATACAGAATGCTGGCATTTCTTCAGTTTGTCCCTCTAGGTCTACTCTGCACTTTGTGGAAGCCGATCATATGGCCTACATCAGTGATATCCCTTGTCCCCTGGCTTCTATTAGATTTGGCAAATGGGAAGCCCTGGCAGATCATTGAAGAGAGGATATTCCCTCCCTGTGGGTCATCTTGGGCTCTCTGTGTCCCTTGGCAGAAGGTCACTCTCTTATTAGGTAACGCTTTTCATACATCTCTCTCTGTTTCTGGGTTTCAACACCACTCCCTCTCTTTGCCCCTTAATGCCTAGGGGTGGTCATGGCCCTGGCTGTCATTAGTACCAGAGAACTGCACGATCCCTTATAGTTTCACTGTTCCCTGCAAATATAATAGAACCTTTATTCAACTTTTCCCCAAATAACCCAATTCCAGTGCACTGTGTTCTGCTTGGACTCTTACTGATGTATATGCGTGCACATACAAACAAATACACATACTATGTGCACACACACGCACACTCATACCTACACACTCTCCATATGCATGTACATTAAATGCTATAGAATATTCAGGATTCTTTGAGGACATCTTCCCAGAAGACGACTAATGGGAGATAAGCTCAAAGATTGGTGAGAGTTTGATTAACCTGGCTGTTGTGAACACAGTGGAAATGCTTTCCTGAATCTTCCATGTGCCTTCAACTCTGAGTAAATGCTCAGTCAGCAATATGTCTCCTAGTAACATGATAGATTTTTTTGGGCCACAGATCTCTTTGGGGATCTTATGCAAGCTATGAAACCTCTCCCCAAGAAAAACCTACATATTCAGTTCTCCATGCAATTTTGAAACTTCACATATCCTCAAAGGTCATTCGTGATGCACAGAGTTAAAGATTTGTGTTTTAAGTAAAAGGAATATTCACAGCCTCTGGAATACTAGGCATCTCCAGAAAAAGTCTGGAATCCTTTGATAACTCATGGCATTTATTACATTAGCTTTGCAAGGAACATCCTCCACCCCACGTCCGAGCATGTTGCCTTATGTCGCTTCCTTTCCATTGGACTTTCCTCCCTTGATTGTGGACACTATGTATTAATACCAGAAGGGCACTACTTCTAAGATCATGTGTCCCCTCCCAAACTCTGCCTTGCACTCAGGCTTTAAGGGTGACTATCAGAGTACAAAGGAAGAGGCAGGAAAGGGTAGTACTAATTAGAGACCTTGCTTGGCTTTTTGCAACTGATAAAGATTTTGTCTCATTATCCAAGAGGTCTGGATTTGCATTTCCAAAAACAGCTGTGTGTTTTGGACAATAGCCACTCCCTCTTTGTTCCTCTTTGGTGTCTCTCCTCCTAAATGACTTTCCAGGATAGCACAAAATAAGCAAGCCATTTACAGGAACAAAACGAAGAACTGCATCATTGGCATTAAAATATCTCAAGGGCAGTTTAGGTAACATACAATATCTTAACTCAACAGGATTATAGAATCACTAGACTATAAGCCCCACATGGTCAAAGACTGTCACAGCTCCCACTGCATGGCACAGAGTTGCTACCCAATGTCATTTAGTTGAGTAAATAAATGAATGGACGAATGAATCAGACTTCTATTGTCTAAATAAACTTTGGAGGTGACTTAGTCCAGTCTTTCCTTTGATGCTTAAATGGTCTTCGTCTTCCAATCCAATACATATTTATCAAATGCTTCCTACGTGCAAGGACTCTGGAGGTTATCAAAATGAAATAGATTTGGACCGTGTCGTCAAAATTTATAATGTACTAGGGGAGAAGATATACAAATAACTATAATACTAGAGCAAAAGTAAAAAGGAAAGAAAAATGTCTACTCTTAGTGATTATTCCACCATTGTTCCAAAGGTTTCAATTATAGGGAACTAACTTCCATGACTAATAAAAGTCAATATGAATTGTGTTCTTACTGAATGCTAAATACATTACATCATTATAATATTTATATTTGGTTGTATGCTGTCATTGTGCCTATTTTGCAACAAGGAAATTGTGGCTCAGAGAGATTAAGGAACTTCTCCAGGTCACAGAGCTAGTAAGTGGCAGAACAAAAACTCCTGCATTCTGACCCAGTCTACATATAAACAGATTTATTGCTAGAAAGATCTTGATGTTGCACTGAAATCTGCCTCTCCTTACTTTCCATTTGGAACTAATTCCATTCTCCCAAGCCATGAAGACCAAATCTCTCATTACTTGAAAAACCAATTAATGAGTTAAATCCCATCAAGTTAGTTTAATAGTCAGCAATTCTCTATTGCAGTTGTAGTTTAGGCTGCTACCATTTTTGTCACAAGCGTTAGTCCACACTGAATTTTTTCTCTAGTTCATTGTTTTCTTTCTCCTTGATTTCATTCCCCATGAATCTCACCAGTTTGCAAGTATGGATGCTATAGCAACCTGGTGATTTTTATGTTTTCTGACTCATTTACCCTAAAGCCATAGTTGCTTCAAATGCCTTTGGGTTTGTGGCTCTTTCTTCTTTGGTTCCAGTCATGTTTATCTGGTTGTGTCTTTGTTCATTTAACAAATATTTGCTATGAATTGCAAGTCTATTTATTGGATAGCAAACACTGTTTAGTAATGGGTATACAAAGAGGGAAAGACATCATTCCGTCCTCCAAGGAGATCACAGTCTTGTTTGGGAGCTAGACATGCCAACAACTGTAATAGAATACCAAATGGTGTTAATGAAGAAACACGCCATGTGCAATGAAAGGGTGTCCCTTCAGTCTGTCCCAGGGAAGCTAAGCAAGTCTTCAGAGAGGGATAGTTTTGGGGCTAAGAGCTGATGGAGGACTCAGAACTTCCTAGACAGACAGTGAAGGTAGGATACTCCAGGGGAGGGAGGAAGTCCCAAGTTGTGAGAGCACGTGGAGGAGCACGGCGAATTCAGGCATGTGGAGGGGTTGGCTGTGGGAGAAACACAGAACACCTGTGACAGCCTGGGGGTTTGGGCTGGAGAGGTAGGCAGGACCAGCTTCCAAAGGGCTTTACCTGTCCTGCTGAAGGGCTAGCTTTCACTCTGTAGGCTCTGCAGAGCTACCGAAGGACTTCAAGTAGCCTACTGTTCGGATTGGCCTCATGTTTTAGAAAGTTCACTCTTTTGGCCCAGTAGTGGGATGGAATAAAAGCAGTAAGAGCGAAGGCCTGGAACATGTTTAGAAACTGATGAAACCCAGAGAAAAGACTGAGAAGTCTAAGTGGACAGAAAAATAGGGATGGGGAGTGAGAAAACAGTTAGAGAGACGTGTAAGAGGTAGATGAGATAAGATTTGGTGACCAGCTGAATATGGGGAGTTAAGAAGGAAGATTAGGGTAACAGCAGGATTCTCATTTTTGGCACTGGCTACAGCAACGGGAGGGAAAGTTAACTAGGGGTGGCAGGGAGGCTCGACAAATGTGGTGTGTGGTGTGCTAGGTTTGGCCTCATGTCATTAAGTGGTGATGCTCAGGAGACATTTGTGTCCATGGGAGGAGAGCCGTCGGGTGGGGACCACGGTCCGCCCTCCCTCCCTTCCTTCTCTGCTGTTCCCTTCCTCTCTCTTTCTTTCTTTGGTCCTTCCTTTCTTCTCTTTTCCCTTTTTCTGCCTTCTTTTGAGAATGAAACTTAAGAATGTTTATATACAGAGGGGAAAATGGAAACAGAGGTTGAAGACAGAGGAAGGGAAATAAAAATGTTCTGGTGTGAGATCCCAAAGAGGAGGGCTGGGACGAGACTGGGGCGAGGTGCCTCTTCTCCTTATTGTCTCTATCTACCTTTGGATCTCCTATTCTTTGCTTCCACCTTGTTTCTTCCTTCACTTTTCTGGATAAGATAGTGTCGAACAAGGATTGGCACGTGTGCACATTTGCCTGTGCATGTGCATGAGCTTGTATACATGTTCCCATGGATGCACATATGCAAAACCCTGAAGATCCCCAATAGCTTCATTCAAATCACATTGTTTCCATTTCTGGATCATAAACCTGACTGAGGGGCAGACAGGACATCCTTGCAGGAAGGAGTTTGACCTCAGGGAGAAAGAAGTGGCCTCCACCTCTCAACCAACCTATGATGTTTGCTCCCAGCAGGGGATGTCTTTCTCCTGCCATGAAGCAAGAGGACAGATTTGGTCAGGTGCAGCCTCGGCTCCCCACTGATCAGTGTAGAGGACATAAATGCAACAGAAGTGCTGTCTGCCTACCGCCCTCAGCGGGCACCAAAGAGGCCCAGCGGGCAAAGGCTTGATCCAGTTTCTACTTGGCTAGCTGACTGGAAACAGCTACTCACTGGACCACTGGGTTCTTTCCAAAGAACAGTGAATAGCAGTTTGGGGTAGGTGGGGGCAGCCGTCGGTTGGGCAAGAATGTCAGAAGCAGATGCAAGCCCCATGGCCCAATAGTTCCAATACCAAATAAGCCCTCATCTAGGAGAATGGGACGACCCATCCTAAAGAAGGGAAGAAGAAACAGGAAATTAAAAAAAGACACAACCACTAAGTAAACTGAAGCACTCCTTAACCACCCCCTTGGATACACAGATCATCTTCTCGTAGAAAGATATGGAAAGCCAGGCTGGCCCTGTCCTTGCTGTTAAGAAACATGGCACTCAGACTTTCTGGGCCTGGAGGCTCTGGCCAGCCTTTGTGCATGTGCACATGGATATTTTGACTCTAGTTCCCATTTCAGGGTTTCTATTGCAGCTGCTCTTCAAGAAGTCTGCCCTCTGCACTCTCATTTCCAAAGCCCCTTTTAGCAATTACTGGGGTTCCCAGGTACAGGGCAGGCTGGGTATCCAGGGCACGTGACTACATTCCTCAGCAAACTCAGCTGAAACCCAGAGATGTTGGGAAGGCTGAATCCATGCTGAAGGATCAACAACCCTCAAGTCATGTTTTCCAACTTAGATTTCTACAGGGTGTCCGTAAAGTCTGGAAACATAGATAATGTTATTTTATTTTATTTGTACAGATTGAAAAATGTCGTTGGCAACATAATGTATATTTGCCTGTGCTTCCAAAGTTTATGGATGAATGAGGGTGGTCAGCGAGATTCATGTTGTTGGGGAATAGGTTATTTTGCCTAATATTTATCTTTCCATTCACTCTGCCAAGCAAACAGTATGTTTGAAGCCATATTATGTGCTAGGTAGCATGGAAGACACAGATGTGCAGAAGATAAACTGCCCTCCAGTGATTTACAGTGTACTCCATAAGAATGATGCTTGCACTCAGTAAACAGCACAGGCAGAACGTGTGTATGTCTTTGTGCTCATCACCAAGTGTGGGAAATGTCCAGGTCACAGATCTCTTCCCTTACTGGTGGCAGAAACCCAACTCCAACTTAAACAGAAAGGGTATGATTTATTCAAAACAAAAAGGAATTATTTATTGAAAGCAAACAGGGAATTGATTATTGCTTCTCACAAATGGTAAGCCAAAGGCATACCTGGCTTCAGATAGAGGTAGATCCAAAGACATGTGAAGGTATCAGGACCCTGCCTAAGATGAAGCCAACATACAGGGCAGAGCCGGGACCTGAGAGACAGACAGGCTCTCTCCAGGGGCCACGTCTTTACCCAGTAGACTTCCTCCACTCCAGGACCCATCCAGCACACCTGTGAGAAGACCCTGGCTGCCCCTGCATGGCTTTCATCACCAAATCTGGACCAACCCCTCCTCCTTGGAGATGAAATACTTGTATTGGCCATGCTGAGACAGGTGCCACCAATGTGAATGGAGCCAGGAAGAAGTGAAATCCTCAAATAAAGAGATGCTGGGTCAGCCCGTTGCAAATATCCCCTGCTGTGAGCCAGATCCGAGAGGTGGCTGTTGGCGACAGATGGATAGTTGGGAGAAGATGGGGAGGAAAATGAAGCGATCCCTGCAGAAAGACAGGCAGATGCTGGGGAACGGTGAGTCACAGGGTTGACTCTACCTTGGTGTCTTCGGAGAGGAGCTGAGGCGCATGTGGCCGCAGGGGAGCAGAGGAGACTTGGACACAGCTAAAGAGCCTGCTCATTGGTGGAATGTGGGGAACAGTTAGAATTACCTGGCAATAGATTAAATCCAGGAAAAAATCTGGCTTCAGAGTGTTGGGTAGGCTGAGATAGAAGAAATAAAGCGGAAAATGGAGGAGGTATTCCAGTATTCCAGGGGGGAAGGGAAAGGGGAGAGGATCTGAGCAGGGTGACAATGAACCTGGGCAGGAGAGACACTGCAGCCAAGCTGAGCTTGTGTCCAGTTGAACATGGAGACCAAGGGAAGAAACAGTGAAATAGTGCTGGGGTTCTAGCCCAGGGGACTGGCAATGAGCAGCACGGCTATATCTTTACTTCTGTTTGTGAGCAGAAATAGTATCACCTTTCATGAATATGTTCAGCAAAAGATGTTTCCACTAAAAGGACTGAGTTTCTAGTGCTTTTGTCTTGGTCAAGTTCTCTCTACATGGAGAACCATCGATTCTGGGCAGACATGATATTTGCATAACTAGAGACCATCTAGCGCCTTCCCACATTCCACTGACTTTTTCCACTCACCTGTCTGTCGACCCTGGAACAGATACAAAGTCCAGGTTGTTTCTAGCTCTTCCCCAATATTGAAAAAATATCAGTGAGCTGAGCCTGGTTCCCTGTTACACCCGACAGAGAAGGAACTCAGATGATAGTGTTGGTAACTGAAGTTAAGGAAGAGTCAAAGGTGGTTGCTAACATTTCTGCCAGGCCACAACGAAAATAAAAATGGAATTGGATTTGAGCAGCCAACCTTCAATTAATATGAACATTATGACATCCAATTTATACCCTCTGGGGGCCCCTGGAGCCCAGAAAGGCCGCATACTCCTTACTGATGCAGGTAACACAGGATTTTGTTTTGGGGTCTCTGACAGGCTAGTAACCATCTACCACCCTGTTGCCACAATTTCTGTGAAGATGGAAGAACATGGATGCATCCAGACTGGGGAGGTGCTCTCATGTGTACCAGGGGGTTGCGGCGGGGGTTAGCATAAGACTGGGAATGTGCTGACGGATGGCATGTGGTCACAGGGCTGGAGTGACATGAGCGTGCTGGGCACTGTCAATGCCAGAGAGGTGGCCTGATTAATGGGTGCTGTCATGGTAGGCTGGGCTCTGTGGGAGGGAGTGGCTTGTTGTTGTGGCTAGAGGGGCTGGGCCAGGAGGGGCAGAGGAAAATATGTGCTGGGGGAAACTGCCCGATGGATAGACCAGTTAGGAGACAGGATTGTCCACCAAGGGATGGCAGAAGCAGGGAGGTGCTTGAACTAGACAGAGATGACCTCTCAGTGCTGAACAGCATCCCATGTAAGAGAAAGAACACAGATGTGAGCATAAGTGGCTTATAAGGTTCTTTGCATTCCATTCCCTAATATGCAGGGTTTGCTAAATCACCCCATTTGCTACTTTTCCTACAGGTAAGGGTGGCACCCAACCAAAAAGAGGCTGTTGGGATGTGGACAGAAATGTAAAACTTTGCCTTTTGGTACTCTGTGGAGAATGTAACACCTCTTTCACACCAGACAGCCCTCCATGTTCCCACTTCTTTGCCTAAAAACATCTTTCAAAGCCTAGCTCACAGGTCTCCTTGGCCATGGGAACTTTCTTTATCACCTGGGGTAGATGCCTATTCTCCTGTCTGGGGACTCCTCTTACTCAGCCTTGAATCAAACTTACCTGTGTACTGGTGTTAATGTCTGCTGCCTAGTAAATGCTCTGAATATATGTGATCAAATAAACCCCTCCTATCCCATGACAGCTAGTATAGTGTTTAGTTGATATTCTAGTTATTATGATGATTAACATTTATTAAGTGTTACTGAGTGCAAAGTGACATTATTCCATTTATTATTCACAAAAATATAAAAAGTTGGTTTCTATTCTTTTCTAATTTTTTAAATAACATAACATGTAAACATTTGTTGTTTTTATTGTTGCTAGCAGATTGAAAGAAATAAAATCGTTGCATTGGGTGGGGGATGTTGAGTGGGTCTTGCTCATTCCTGTTACTTCCTTCCCCTAGAATTGTGCTCTGGGACTCTCTTCATCTGCTTACTCCCCCTGAGGGGGAGGAGGAACCTCAGCTGGTGGATTTGGAAGGGAAAATGTAGCCAGTCCCTTCTTAGTCCTCTTCCTCTTGGAATGAACCTGTAGCTGGGTGTACCATTCTGTAGAGTTCTGGATCTCAGAATCAGAAAACCCACCTGCACCATCACGAAGCCACATTCACCAGCTTTCACAGGGACAAAGGTGGTGTTTCATTCCCATTCACCTTATTCTTTTTTTGCTTGTTTCCCATTGGCTCAGAATTCTGGTGGGAAAGGAGTGCCATTGATGGGGTGTCCCCCGACTTTCCAGCCTGGTCCCTCCTAAGTCCTTCATCCTCATCTCCATCACTGGCTTGACTGTGGCAGGGGACAGGTGCCATATGACCTCTCCCCTGAGTCTTCCAAAACTGTTTCTTGCCTTATGAGCTTGGTTTTCCTTTGGGAGTACGAAAGCAGACGCCCCCCCACCCCATGCATCCCACCCCTCAGCTGCCATCAGAGGAAGCTAATGGGGTGTCAAAGGCAAAGTGAGTGGAGTGAATATTCAAAAACAGACTCATGCTTAGCTTTGTCCCCACCTGATGACAAGCTAGAGGAGGGACAGGGGATCCTGAATCTTAAAGGTGGGATGGGAACCCCCAGGAAGCTGCTGGGAAGGCTAAAGACTAAATATGGTCTTGACAAGTTTCTGAAAGGGCCCCTGTCGCTCCTGAGGCAGGCAAGATGAAGACGTGTTGAAAGGACCTTCAACAAACCAGGGTGGAGGGGTTAACATCACAGTGTGCTGAGGACTGTACCAGATCCTTCATATAGAAGCCATTATCCTGTTTTACACATTTGAAATTAAGGCAAGAGAGAAGCAACGTGTCCCGGCTACAGAGTGAATAGGTAGGAAAGTCTGGATTTGAATCTACCATGCCTGAATGCAAAGACCCTGTTCTTTCTCTTGCCCTGGAGGATGGGTGAGGGTGAGCGGGGGCAGCTAGAAGTTGGGGGTATTCACAGGGGAAGAGTGAGACGTGTGGTGATTGCGTCTACAGAGTGGAAGAGAGGCCACTGTGTCTGGGCTCAGGAGGCCGAGCTTCCTGGAGAAAGGGGATGAGTAGAGATGACTTTTAGTTGACACCACCTCCTGAATCTTTAGGATCCCTCCAAGTCCTCAAAATGCTGCTCACTATAAACCGAGGAACACACTTGAGTAGGTGTCTGTGCCATTCCATGATTGCTCCAAGGATGTGGATTTGGGGATGGTCACAGCCAGAGCTGGATCATTGCTTTGGGATCTTCCACCTCCCTCCCCAATTCCTTCCACTCTCACTGCCAGCCCCTCCGTGGAAGAGCTGGGGCAGGGAGTCAGGGTGGAGGCAGTGTGTGTGTGTGTGTGTGCGTGTGCGTGTGCGTGTGCACACACGTGCCTGTGCCTTGCGTGCTGTTGAGTCAAAAATGAGCAGGAGAGGAGGCCTGGAGAGCGAGGCAGCCCTGGACAGTCCGGTGCTGAACTTGAACGGAGAGGGGCTGTTGAATGTTAGCACTGACTCTGAGCAGCGGTGGGGGCAGGCAGACACGGATGCGTTGGCTGAGACATGAGACGTCTCAGGGGAGGCTTTGGCTGAGGCAATGGAAGAATGCCTGTCGGGAACTGGCTTGCCTGGAATCGTAACCTCCCTGCTGTCTCCGTACCACACTGTGGGGCACAGCCCTGTGCCTCTTAGCTGGTTAGACTCCTTTGCTAGCTGGGGAGGGGGACTGGAGACCTGGTGACCTGGGCAGCTGTGAGCTCATGGCAAGACCACTGGACTCAGAGGGGACTTGGGATCGAGTCCCGCTTGGGACAGTATTTGGGTTTGCTGTTTGTTGAAGGCAGAAGCAAACACAAACAAACAATGGACAAACAAAAACCATTTTCCCTTGGTCAGTCTTCCCATTTCTTCAGTGAGGATCACAACACCTATCATGCAAGGCTACAAGAATGAAAGGAGAGAACCTGTGCAACGGTGAGGACCCTGCGAGGCACTTCTTAAGCCCTAAATGAACACTGAATGAGGCAGTTGGACCAACTGCAACTGAATTTACTGGTCCCATCTTCTTCATGTAAAATCTTGATATTTTGTTCCTAATGGATGTTTTGCATCAATTTTGATTTTTAAAAAAATATTGCATTAAAATATTATTTATCATGACTACTGAGTTTTTTAGTGATCCCTTAAATTTTGTGCCCAAGGCACCCCACTAGTGTTATCAGAGATGCAGCACTGTTGGCCTTGTCTCTTACAATCGAATCTCTTAATTTTTCATGCCTCAGGCTTCTCACCTGCAAAATGGGAATAGTAATAGCATCTACCCTACAGGCTTGTGCTGAGAGTGAAATGTGTTAATACATGTGCCACATGTTCATCTTCAGCTGCACCTAGTGCTTGCAGGCACTCAGTAAACATTAGCCACCATTCTTGGCATTGCTGCTATTGTTAGTGTTAGTAGTCATTCTCTCAGCCTGAAGAGAGACTCTTCTAGATGAGACGTTCCCCAAGGAGGGAGAGAGGGGGATGAGCTGCACCCTTGAAATAGAAATGGGTCAGATGAGGGAGCCCGGATTTCTCAGGGCCCTGAAGCCAGGGCAGGGAAGCATGAGAACTGCTGCAAAAACCAGGGCTGAGCGTGCAGGGGAGAGGCAGACTTGCCAAGCCCTTGCAGAAAATGCTTGCAGGGCAACTCCTTGCTGGAGACGCCACGCGTTGCCCCACAGCTTTTCCTTTCGGGGCTTGTTTAACATTTCAAACAAAATAAAATAAATAAATGCAGTGTTTATGGAAACCTAAGACAGAAATGAAGATGACTTAGGAGAAAGTTAAGTGGAAGCAGGCCAGAGGGAGTTTAGAGGATGCCCCGTTCCTCGGCGTTAGCAGTTTTGTGCTTTCATTTGTCAGCTCTTCCTACTGCCCCCATGCATTCCTCCCCAGCAACCCTTCTGCTGATGTGCACAAATATACGTGTGTACACGTGTGCACACTCAGGCATGCACACACACATGCACACACACACACCCATCCCAATGATAAGCACACACTTCAGACCCCATCTCATGCATCTTGCTCTCTTTCTGGAAATGTATCCACTCCCTTTCTCTTTTAGCTTCTTGGCTATTTTTTTTTTTTTTTAGACAAAGAATCTCATGAACTCATTCTGGTCAGATGGTGTATACATCCCTTTAAGACCTTGCTGACTATAAAACTTTTGGTCTTGACATTCACTCTGGATAGACCAAGCCAGACTTGTTTTTATATTCCCAAGTCAAAGTTCCCAGGAGAGGAGAAGGTGGGCAGAGGAAGCGCGTTCCTACCGGGGAAGACTTTCATACGATATCTTGCTTAGATTTGCCTCTACGTACATTAAATATATGTAGACCATTTTCTTCTTCTTTTTTTATTTTGGTATCTTTTCCTTTGTCACCCAGTCTCACTTTACTAGACCCCGCCATGGGAAGAGGCTTTGCCAGGAGCAAAGGCGCTGTGGGGAGAGTGGTGAACATGTGGGGATGCCTCATCAGCCCATGCGCAATCTCTAGGCCCCTCCCAGCAAGCTCCTAAGCCCAGTGCTCTGCTCCTGAAGCAGGTCAGGGCATTTCTAGGAGTCCCAATGTCCAGAAGCTCAGGACAGCTCAGTGCTGAAGGGACCCTGATGCCAGTGACAGCACAGATCCTGGAAACCACAGGTGGCCTCCACGTGTTCTCCTGGCTTCCACAGGGCTGGCTGTCCACCAACAACCCTTCCAGCCATGGGGGGAAGCTCTGATCTGTAGGAGCAGAGACGGCTCACCTGGCTTAAGCTGGGGCCTGGCCTAGTGACTATCAGGAAGTGCGGAAGATCCATACAGCAGGTGTGGGAAACAGAGGCCTCGCTTCCAGAAGGGTTGAAGTTGATCTCTGCAATGTGCTGTGCACATGTGGATGTCAGAGTCATGACTCATTTTGGCTTAGCTGGATGACAGGTGAGAAGTTACCTCTCTTGAGTCTTAAGAGAACTGAGAACACTACTTCACAAGACTGTGAGGATTAGATTTATACAAGATATTTTTTCCAGAATGTATTACAGGGCCAGGACTGTGCAAAGTGCTTTAATCTGCATTTATCTCTTCCCCTTTACTTACCCTGTTCCTCTTTGAATAGCTGCTGCAATGGCTGTGTAAGAGAAGAATATAGTAGACTAAGACCTTAGTGATTTCTAAATGTTCTATGATGAATACCTGGGTAGTTTCACCTACTCCACAAAGTGAAAAAATTGTATTGGCCAATGCACAGAGTGTGTTTTTCCAGATCTGCAGGAACTTAGATCAACTTCTGTATTTCCAACTTCCATATTCCCTCCATCCCTCAAGCCACCAGGCAGAGGATGAGAAATACTTCTCATTAAATTTGGCCACAAATTTGTCATGCGTCCATCTTTGTGCTGGTTCGTTATCTACATCCCCATCTATTAACTACACAGATAGTCTGAGGGCCTCAAAGGCAGGAGGTGACCTCTACCCTTCCACCCAACCAGTCCTGACCCACGCTTCTCATGCACACTGGAGAAAGATCTGCTCTGTGCAAGACACGGGAAGTTTAGTACGTGGTCCTTTGCTTCAACTAGCTTATGGAGATGACTGGCAGCCTTAGGGAAATGCAAAATGCAATCCAGGGCCAACTTGGAGAACGTTGTGAGGAGACCTTGGCATTTATTGTAGAGTTTGGGAAGTGAGTAACATGTTGATAAGGGTGTGGATAGATACATCTGAGGAAGCACCTGGCGGAGGAAACAGCTGGTTGCAGGAACGGTGACTCATGTTCGCCTGAATCTTCAGGTTCCTTCAACAAGCCTTAGGAGATTAGGTTGGAGAGTGGCTTTGCTGGAGAGTGTCCATTTGCTTTGCCCCTAACCTCCTCTGTGCCCTGGAGGCTGCCTCTGGGCTGCACTGATGGGCTCCCTTGTCTGCTGGCTCCTGCTCAGGGTTGAAGGAGGAGAAGGAAGCCAGGGGCTATCTTCCCCATGCTGGGCTACAGGTATAGTGGCTGCTTCTTTGCTGAAGGCTCCCGTCAGCAGCCCTCTCTTACAGCCCATAGGAGAGTACTCATAGCTGCTCTCTCCTCCTACGACTTGGATCCAGGAGTGGTGACGGCCTCTTATGTTGGATTTTGCCAGGACAGGGAATTTCATCATCTCTTAATCCCACATCGCCTTGTAATAACCTCCTCCTTAACCCCTGCCTTGTCCCAGTTTATGTATCCATTGTTCCTATGGGGACTGTGGTTGACATAGATGCTTTAGGGCCACACTTTGGAGGCTCCTAAATGACAAGGTGACAACACTGGAGGCAACATGTAATGAATCAGTTCTCACAGTGCCTCGCCAAGTTCTGGGTACAGGAATGGGGGCTCAGCACATACCTTGTGACCAAGGCTTTGGAGAGCTGAGGCTTCCTGGAACTGACTTTTAAAAGAGGCCTTTGAAACCATTGTCCCAAGGAAAGTAATCTAGATCAGAGAGACTGCTGTGGAAAGGGTACGAGCTGGAGAGTGTGAGAGCTGACAAAGCAGACAGTGCTTGTCCTGAGCAACCAGCCAGCCCGAATATTCCAAGCCCTTGGAATTCAGTCCTCTTACGTGGCTGGTTTGACTCAGCACTGCTGGGGAGCCACAGAGCATTCTTCGTTAGCATTTATGAGCTCATTATAAGCTTCTGAGAAAAACACCAACAAAGGGTGCTAAGTCTGTCTTAAGCTACCTTTTTCATTTTTCTTTTATTTGCTTCCCCTAAAACTCTAACTTATAGAATTCAGACATAGCCAGGCAGGCCCCATTTTGCTATTCCAATTCCCTTTGGAATAATTTTGGGAATCAGCAAAAAGTCACAGGAGGAGAAAACTCCAGCCCACGCCACACTTTTTCTAACAGTCTCCATATTCACAGGCTGGGCTTCAGGACCTCATGGAAAGGAGCCAAAGACGTGGCATCTGAAGGTATGGGCTCAGATCCCAGCCCTTGTGTTCACTAGCTTTGACATTTTCAGTTCACTTCTCAATCTCTCTGAGCTTGGTTCCTGCATCTACAAAACAAGAATGGGAAGCATATCTAATTCACTATTTTGCTGCAGTGGGTGGATATATAAATGGTAGCTGAACCAGAACAGAAAGAAGGAGAAGTGGAGACCAGAGACACTAAGGATTTCCTTGTTGAATCTAATCTTCCCTGCCACACGAGGAGAGCTCCCTGTGGGAGGTATACGGAGAGTGCTCTGAGTTTTTTTAATCAATAGCAGAATACACCATATTTAGCAGGGATTATAGTAGGCATTTTGTGCTAGAAAGGCCTGGTTATTTTATGCAACTTTGCCAGTGTGTTCAAAAATACGCCTAGCACATAACTTCTCTCTCCCTGCCAGACCACCTCCTGTGCATAGAATGAAGACAGCGGATGTTCTTACCACTCACAGGCATTTCAACCTGGACACCATCCTAGCATTCCACTGCTCCCAATTGTTCCCTGTCTTCCCAATAAAACCAATTCAACAAACATGTGTGTACCAACCATGGGCCAAAACCTTCATGTGGCTGCCTCATCATTCCCCAAATAGCTCCTAAAAGCAGATATTATGACTGTCTTTTCACAGATCAAGAATCTTAATATCATGTCAAGTAACTAGTTCACAGCATCAAGTGATGTGGCCTCAAATCCCCAGTGTGGTCAGTATCAAGCTTTTCTCACTGGATCACTGATGTTTTCCTAACCAACCATAAGACACAGGTAGTTGTTCCAATCTAATCCATTCAACCCATTCAATCCATTCACCCCTTTTGGAGAAAAACAAATTAGATGAAACAGGCCACATTGGTCTTATGTAAAAAACAGCTCCATTCTTTTAATCTTACCCTGGCTAAAAGTTGGACCATGTACTAATAGATAGCTAATCTTTATTCAGTGCTCACTATGCACCAGGCATTTTGCATGGATTATCTCATTTAATCCTCACACTAACCCTATGAAGTAGATACTATTATTCCCTCCATTTTGAAACTGAGGCACAGTAAGATTAAGGAGTTTGCCCAGCTTCTACTGCAAGTAGGGTGGCTGACATTGTAATCCAAGCATCTGGCCCAAAGCCGTGCTTTTAGCCACTCCACTGTGTGCTATAAGGTGGAGCTTATTTCATGGGGACTCACTTAACGAGTAGAATGTGCTCATGTTAACAGCTCTGTGAACTCCACAGTCCCTTTGTTGGTGAGACAGTGATCTATCAGCTCACCCAAATCATAGCAGCAGTAGTGACAGCCCCCACTTATGCCTATCAGTAGCATGCACCTACACCAGAAGGTTCGCATCGTCATAACACTCCTGTAAAAAAATGTTGTATTAGCCCTATTTTTCAGACGAAGAATTGGATTCTTTGTCCAAAGTTGTATGGTAAGGACGTGGTGAAACAGGAATTCCAATCTATATTTGCTTTGTTTTTTCCTGAAAATCCATAGACTGGAGTAGAATCTCAAATTATATATTTGTCCATGCTTATTCTTTAGTTTCCAAGGTAATAGATTGTTCTAAAACAAAACAAAGTGAATTTGTTTGTAAAAGAAGCTCAATTCAATTTACTTATAAACAATGGGCACTGACTTTTTCATGCATTGAAGCTATGAGACACTCCAATATTAATTCGATCAACAGTTTTCTTTCTGAGACACATCCCTTCCAAATATTCTTTGCTATCTGCATGTCTGCCTAAGATACATGTGAACCTGGCCTTGTCCTGTGTGTCTCTCAAAATGGTACCTCTGCCCTTGGCCACATGCCAGGAAACCCTTGGTGAGAGCCTTTGAATAATGTTGATATGAGAATATAACCACAGAAGGAAGCCCCTGCAGTTCTACAGATGGGGCCCGCAGGTCAGGGTACTTTTGAATAAGTCAGCCATCCCTTCCCAAAGTTATACCTTTTTGTCCCTCAAAACAGTAACTCTAGGCACAGTCCTCAAACAGTTCTGTTACAGTAGAGACATTTATAGACATTTGTTTTTCTCTCTGCCTGTCAAGCACATTTTAAAACATTGATTGTCGATAGAGGGCTTTCCAGAAAATGTGTCTCTGCTCTGGGCTTCTGGGCTCATTCCTCTATTTATTCATCCCCAAGACTCCCCTGCTGACCACCAAATGTGGGCGACTGGAGGGCTGAGCTCCAGGGGGCGCAAGTTTCAGGGTGGCAAACACATGTTCTTCCAATCCTTTTTTTAGTATGGCTAAGTATTCCACAGGAATCAAGTAAAATGATTAGATTCCCGAATCTCCTGATATCAGATGTTGAATCATTTTACTTAAGAGTCAAAAGCTCCTGGTCTCCAAGATCCCAAAGTTCTTAGAGCATAAAGATCCAGGAAGTGTCTGGGTTCTTTGGAGGGCTGGCACAGTATGGATGTTCACTTCTTCCCCAGACTTGAGATAGAACTGGAGAGAAATGAGTGGACAGTTATGAAAGTAGAGAAAATGACGGCTCCTGGGAAGCTTTGGTAAGGAAGCCAGAAATTTTATCTCTATCTGCTCACTTGACTGTGGGAATCCTTCCTTCCTTCCTTCCTTCCTTTCTTCCTTCCTTCCTCCCTTTCTTCCTCCCTTCCTCCCTTTCTTCCTTTCTTTCTTCCATTTTTAATTCATGACTAGGATGAAATAAAAAATATTGGTGACTAAAATAGAATTTGAACCCAGTTCAGATTTCTAAGTTCATATTTTTCATGCACCATCTGCAGCCTCTTCATCATTCTCTACCCTCTTTCGCCTTATCCCTTTTTCTCTCTCTTCTTCATTATCTCCTCCTTTATTTCTCTTTCATCTTGTTTCCCTTCCTTATTCTTTCCCCTCATAAACAAATAATCCAGACACTCACACTTGGCAAAGCTGCCACTTGCCCTTCTATCAGCTCTCGGGATGGCGTGAGGGTTAGATGGTGGGAAAGGGCTAGATGACATCAACCTCTTTCAAAGGAACATACCCGTGGTGGGCCCACTATGGCTCATTGTCTGGCCAGCTCAACGAGTCTTGATTGTACCTGGTCTTTGGAGAACATGGTGGCATGTTCAAGGGCATCATATTCCCCTTCTTATTTCCTGAATGGGAGACCAGTGTTTGCTCCAAGTTCAATTAAAGTTTGAGCTTTCTAACTTGAGTATCATCCTCTGTCTGATCAGTGGAAAGAAGGCTATGTACTTGCCTAAGAGTTATGGAGACTGGCATTTAATGTTTAATGTGAGAACACGTGTCTTTAGAAACACTGAGGAGACTTCAGAATTCCTTAAACACTAGTCTTGGAAGACTTGAATATACCTTGTCCACTCCATTGAGGCCTCTCCCAATCTCGCTGGCATGATATCAAGCTTGAGTGGAGAGCTCCCTTGCAACTTTGTCGGATAGTAATAACCCGCTCTTCGAACTTCTGATAATGAACAATTATGTGGGTGGCCAACCCAATCCAACCTGACCTACTGAACCCAACCAGAGTTTTGCTGGTTTAAAGGAAAGGAGCAGGGGGTGGTGGTGTGGAAATCTCAAGAATTTTAAATGAGTCCTCTGTATGCTTCTTTGCCTTTCTTTTCTGCCAGTAATTATTAATAAATTGAATTTCAGGGGCAGTTCCTATTTGGCCCAATATTCTATGCCCAGTAATAAACTGGAATGTTGCTGAGCTGTTATTGTCCTTAGAAGGTGGAGCCACAGTGATTCTTTCTATGATTTCTATTTGGTCTTTTCAGCTCCAGCACTTAGAGGGATTCACTTTCAGAGATCTCTCCCTTTCTTTCTACTTCAAACTTTAGTGATCATAAAATAATGATGAATGACTGAAACGAACATACCGGTCTCTGCTGTGGGAAGAATTTGATTTGTAGCACCTGGAAGTCTTGTTAGTCTTAGCACTGGACTGAGTCTCCTATGAAGCCATGTCTGGCCTCAGCTGTTATGTTGCAGTTTGTACCTCTGTAGCAAAGTGAGAGACGTGTCTATCCCCCTCTGCCCCTTGTGGTGTGTGCCTGTTCCCATCAGATTGTTGGCAGAGTCATCGACTCTTTTCTAAGCAACTTGGATTCACAACAGAATGATCTCCTTTCAATGCCAATCTAAACAAATGCCATCAACTCTCATCCAGGGAGTATTAAAAACAGAAGAGGCCCCCGGTTACTCTGATTGGCTTTGTGACTTCCTTGGGGCAAGTGTTGTCTCAGGATTACTTCTTCTAGTCATCCAAAATGTGGGTGGCCATGTTCCACCACAACCGTGGTTGTGAGCTCAGAGGAATCACTCAACTTTCATTATGCAACAATAATCAAATACAGTTTTATAGTTCAAAAAGGGCCCCCACAGTCACCATTTCATCTGATCCTCCTGACAACCCTGCAAGCTCAGAGAAGCTGAGGAACGTGTCTGATATCACATACCCAGGAATTGAATGCCTGGCATCTGATACCAACTTCTGTACCACATGACCTCCTGGTGATATTAGAGTAAATAAAACATAACTATGCAAGTAAATATTTTACACAAAGTCATCTGTTAAAAATGTGGTCAGGCATTTCGAGTTATCTGATGGTTTGGGTTATCATGTGCTATGCCTCTTTTTATTTTGAAGATGACTGAAGGCCAAGAGCATTGTCTGTCTTTACAAGTAAGAGGATGTGATGCCAAGTAGGGGAAGAACAAGGCATCACAGCTGGGGGGAGTTGCTTATCCTTTTACCATCCTTGCTACTCTATCTTGGGCAGAAATACTTTATGTATACTTCATTTATAATTTCAAAATAACAGCTTACATTGATTAAGTGCTTACTATGTGCCAGAAACTGTGCTAATATTTTATAGTATGCCCATAAAACATGCTTCTGAAGCCTCAGGTGTTAGAACTTGCTGTTCCCTCTGCTGGAACACCTGCCCATACATACCATATGCACCTCTCTTCCCTTCACTTGTCCCACCTTTGTTCAAATGCCACCTCTTTAGCGAGTTCCTTCCTGACCCTCTGTATACAATAGCTCACAGCTCTCTTTCATCACGCTCCTTCTTACCTGGCTCTGTTTGTCTTAACAGCCCTCGTTATTTGTTAACCTGTACATTACCTGTCCTTCCCCCGAGAACGGGAACTCTTTGAGAGCAAGGATGCCACTTTCCCTTTTGTATTTCCAGCACGTAGGAGAGTGCCTAACACACACAGATGTTCAACAAATGATTGCTGCGTGAATTATCTCACGTTACAGATGAGGAATCTGAGGTTCTAAGGGAGTAAATCATTTGCTTCCAGTGACAAAACAAGCAAGAGGCAGGGCAGATTCATGAGCCAGGGCAGGCTGAGATCTGGCTTGACTGTTCTCTCTCTGCCTCGTCGAGTGAATCATAGATGTGTGGGCTGTGTGGGCAACGCCCTTAGCCCTCCCCTGCCCAGGCAGGGCCTCCCGGACCCAGGTGGCAAGACCTGGCCCTCTCTGCCATTCTCCTAGTGGTGCTTTTGGCCTCACCCAGGGAGAGGAACTCTGCCTCTGCTTAAATTCCCTTCTGTCTAGTGCATCCAAATCATCTCTTCCTACGACACTGTGCGTGTGGGTCCGTGCTGATGCATATCACAGCCCCTTAGTCATTGTTTAGCCTTTACAACCCACAGGGGTCATTCTCCATCCCTCTGTTTAGATTATATTTTTGCTTCCCCTTCATGTGACCCCTTCCATTTTTAAGAGCAGAGAAAGACATGTTCAGTAAGACAAGCAATGATAGTTATAATTGAGATGGAAACATTTTGCCAAAAGGAGGATTTAGCTGTGATTTGTTGAATTCCATCCTGAGCGGATTATTTAAGAGCAAATTCATGGCTCTTGCATGAGCCCTCCTGAACAGAACAGTCCTCGGAGGCCTCTGGCTGTGCAGGCTTTGTGCCAGCCTTGCAGGGTCAAGGTTGGGCATGAGGGGTACATGTTTAGCAAGGCCTGGTTGCTGAAAAAGCATGAAAGAAGACTTCAGGGGCTACCCAGGAAGATCTCCCCATATCTCTTCTCTGATCCTGTACCTTCTTACGTGGTTTCTCACTGCTCTGGGTAGGGCATGGGACTTAGTCCCCTGTAACAGCAGGCGAGAACACACTTCAAGCCCTACTTCAGTTTTAATGCTCTCAATGTGGATCTCGAGTAACATCCCATGCCCTACCTGGGACTCACTGCATTTCCCATGTCCTAGCACTGGACATGCAAACTGGACAGGGTGACAGTCCTAGCAATTGGGGAAAAGGGTGTTCAGGATCAGAGATTGGTAGAGCTGAATTTGGGTGGTGAACTTGGGTGGGTGCTCCCTGGCACCTTTCCTTGCAGTGCCAGCCTCCAGCCCCTCCAGAATTTACATCCTACTTGTTCCACAGTTGGGCGGGGATGTGGGCAGTGGGGCAGGCAGAGGGGGAGGTGAGAGGAGCGAGTAGATCTTGAGCCTGTCTGTCTTCAGCAGCATCTGTTATGTTCCCCAGCGCTGTGCCTCAGGGGCTGACCATCTTCAGGTTGCATTTCCCAGGTCCCTGGATGCACTGGCTTGCAGCAGGGCTCATCCAGGGGGAGAGCCCCTGATGGAGATGGGAAGGAGGGCGGGAGAGAGGAAGAGGAACACCATCCTATTTCTCCTCTGCATTCCCAGGAGAAAGGGTGGTTTCTCCAGCAGCAGCTGCCTCTCTCCCTGGATTGTGGATCCCACTAGACGGGTGTGCTGTAGCTCCAGCTTCTCTCTGGTGACCGTGGCCACTGGTTCTGATAACTGTCTCTCTTCCTTCCTCCCTGCAGCCTGGTCCTGCCATTGCTCCCCTTGGTTTGCCCACTGTCTCCTGTCTGGCTTCTCGGCTCTTCCATCACCTGGGTAACTAATTCGCTGTGCTAAAATCTTTCTGTTTTAGACACTCAAGTGTGGTGTTCATTCTTCTTGGTTGGACATTGACTGATGTAGAGGGATTGGTTTTTAGAAAGAAAGCTGGGTGAGCATTTTCTCTGGGTAAGTTCTTGTTTTCCCTTAATCATTAGGAGACATCCAGAATAAACAAAAACTCATCAGCATACGGGGACAAAGTTGTATAAATGAGTATGCCTTTGTTTTTTTTCCATACCAAAATTGGTTGAAGCAAAGTACCAAAAGGTCTTTTAAAAGTAAACAGCTTTTATTAGTCAAGAAATTTAAAAAGAATAAAAGAAAAGAAGTAAAGATGGCGGGGTCTCTTGTTTTCTCCTCTTCCCTTTGAAAGCAGTCTGTTTCACTCTGTGATTTGAATATGTTTTAGGCTTTTCCTTTCACCTCCAGTCCTTGGCCTGTAGGGTTTGTTGCAGGGAGAGATCAGCTCTGCAGGCAGCAAACCCAATGTGCAAACATTGTGCGTGAACATTGTGTGCTTGGGGCAACTGAGGTTATTCAGCTAAGAAGACATGAAATCTCCTCCCCTTATCTGGGCTTTGGGATTCGACCTCCCTGGAAGCTGAAATTCAGTGGAGAGAAAGAACAGAGGAAGGAGTGGGACAAAGGAGAGGGGAGTGGGAGACCAGACTGGGCACATTCCCTCTCCTAGGAGGAAATCACCCCTTTATCGGGAAAGCAGTTCAGTTGTGAGACCTGGGCGCCTTGCTCATGCTCAGGTGTGAAGTTGGCTTAGGAAGTAAATTTAGCTTGCTGTGTGCTTTTACAAATGTGTTGACTGCTCAGCAAATTTAGTATGGAGACATTTTAGGTAAGCACAAGAGAAAATTATATAAAAATAGTTGATTTAACAGAAGGCCAAAGTATAGAACCAAGGATGAAAAAAAAAGATTCTGTGTTCTGTACTTTAAAAAACAAGACTCTGTGTGTGTGTGTGTGTGTGTGTGTGTGTGTCTGTGTGTGTCACACACTAATTTAGCCCAGCTGGGGTGATCTCACAGGGACCCCATGGGCCAGAGCTGCTGTTCCTCCATGGAGAGCACATTTCCCCTGGAAATGTGTACTCAGGTGCAGCTGAAGGGTCTGAGGTCATGGCTGTGGCCCTGGCCAAGATCCTCCCAGGCTGCAGCCTCTGCTTCCTCTAGAGTCCGTTGGTCAAGAGCCATCCTTCAGAGGCCAGTGCCAGACCATGAGCGAGTCAAATGCGCACAAGAACAGCAGGAATTATCCTTGGAGACCAGTGGGCACTGCTCAGCCAGACATTGTCTTTCTTCTTGGAGAAATGAGATGTCTTTCTCCCCTTTTCCTTCTATTATGGCTTCTGGGAGCTTGGGCAGTAAATCTCTCTGGGACAAGTTGTGACGAAGCTCTTCAGAGAAGCAGAGATAAGATAAACTGTTTCTCAGGCCATCCTCTACCTCCTTCTGCTCTGTCAACACTCCGCTGGGATTCATACAGAAAGCAGGATGTCATGCTTCCTAGAAGGGCCAAGACCCCTTTTGTCAGACCATACAACAAAGGGCAAAAACAAGAAGGGAAAAGGACTGTCTTGAGGGGGGAACCCACACTGCTACACCTGGAAGGGACTAGAAAGGTCATATCAACCTGTTCACTGCATTTGCTCAAACAGTGTTCATCTCCTTAGGCTTGCAAGCCCTGAAAGAGCAGGGTTTGGTTTCTTCTGTTTACTCTTGTATCCCTGGCTGAGCCCAATGCTTGGGACACAGGAGGGGAGGTTGGATGCCTTCTCAGGACTCCAACAATGCAATGTACAGGTATAGGGAAGTTCTTGGTTCACAAAGACTGGAAAAAATGTGTTGTCTCTGTTCAGGGAATGGTGGAAAATAAGGGACTATTTATCAAACACTGCACAGCTATTATGCACTGACTCTTGGGATTTTACCAGTAGGGCTTTCCCAGAGGCAAAGAATCATGGCTACTGGGGTGACAGTGACTACTGAAGACGTGAACTCTGCAGTTCAAAAAGAATTAGAAGGAGACCGAAAGCATCTTTCGCAAACTGAAGTGCCAGGTTAAATTAGCAAAATGGGCTGGATGGGGGCTCTAGCAGAATGAATAGCACTTGTCTGAGCAGGAGGAAGGGCCTGTCTCATAGCAGGCAACGTTTCCAGAGTAGGAGTGTGGACTTAGTGTAGCTAGAGCTTCTGATATTTTAAGACAAGCCAGCAAGTTGATATTTATATGAAATATCCGGATTTTATATGTTGGTGATCAATTAAAAAATTTATACAGTTGACAAAATAAAACATGCTTGTGGACAGGACTCTTCTTATCAATTTTTGGCCTCTGTCTTAATGGAATTCAGGCTTCCCTGTTACAAACAGTCCATCCCAAAGAGAACTTCTTCTCTGCCTTTCTTTTCTATTGTTTTTCATAGAATGCAGAGGGATTTTCATGAGTTTTCAGGACAGGGAAGCTAGTGACACAAGGGTGATGCTGAGATTCCTTTTTATTTCTTGTGCTTGCAGTTGTTCCTCAGTTCCTTGGGGACCCTCATTTCTTCTGAATCCTTCAGAGTATCTGTCATATTGCTGGGCACAGAGAGAGCCCACACTAGCGATATGTTGATGGAATAAATACAGCTTTTCTCTAAGTCTAACTGAATGGGGAACTGAAAGATTTGGGTGGGTGAAAATTATCTAAATTGTTTGTAGCCAGACTTTTCTGTCTTCTTTGTCTCCAGTTCTCTGAGACTCGTGTTAGATATCTATTGCTGTATAACAAATTATCCCAACACTTTCCTCCTTAAAGCAACATTTATTATCTCACACTTCTGCAGGTCAGGAATCCAGGTGTCTCTTAGCTAGTACCTCTTCCAAGGTTTCTCAGAAGGTTGTAAAGGGGGTTTCAGCCGGGCCGTAGGCTCACCTAACATAACTGCTCCAAATTCACCCACATGGGGGTTGGCAGGATTCAGTTCCTCACTCCCTGTTAGACGGAGGGCCTCGGGTTTTCACTGACAGTTGACCAGACATCTCCTTCAATTCTTTGCCTTGCGGGCCTCTTCATAGGACAGGTCCTAACACGGCTGGCTTCCATGAGAGCTAACAAGCAAGGGAGAAGGCAAAAGAGTACAAGAGAGAAACCGCAGTCTTTTTGTAACCTAACCATAGAAGTGATGTTGTCCCATCACTGTTTCCATATTCTAGTCATTAAAGAAGATGCCCATACTTAAGGGTAGTGAAATACAAAAGCCATAGGAACAGAACCATTAGGGGTGATGCCTTGAGCCTTCCTTCTGCAGGTTTCTCAGTTTCTTTCTCACCTAGAAGAGCCATGAAGCCCTGAGAGTTCCTATCCCACCTATTCCCAGAAAACGCCAGGAATTTTAGTTATTTTTATTTTTTCATTCAATTAATTTCAATACTGCCCCCTGCCTCCTTCCCCTCAAAAAAAAGATCAGACTGGTGAATGGATTTTAGAACTGAAATTCTGGTAGGTTTTTGAGGACACATGAGAAGGATCACGTTCATGAGTAGGAACAGTAGATTCTGAGTCAACCAGGCATGGAAGTTTTTCTCCCGGTGTCCAGAGCAGATGAGGTTGGTCCTGTAGTGACTGAGCCTCTGAGAAGTGGGAAACACCATGTTGTGACAGTGGTTTCTCTGTTGTAACTCAGGCATCAGCCAGTGAAATGGACAAGACTAAGTGAAGCTTTGAACCCTCGAGAGGTTCTTTTTTGGATAAAACCCATAGATCTGGATAAGGAGTAAAGCCAGAAATCAGCATCCAGAGGTATGAATTTAGGAATCTGAGGTTATTCCAAATGGCAAGAGGGCAGGGGCACCACTGGCTGACGTGGACCCCAATACCAAGGTCCAGAGAGTTGTTTCAGGTGGAAATGATACCTTAATTACCAGAGATCCAAGGTACAGGCCATCAGTAAGTCCAAACAGACAGAAAGCTGGCATCAGGGGAAATCTGGCAGAGACTGAATGGGAGGTCAGGAGCAGGGCACCCCAGCTAACTGATGAGACTGGACTCCAAGGAAGCCTCACCAGAGAGACCGGGACGCAAGCCTGGATCTTAATCACTGAGGACCAAGATGCAACACAGGAGAAAACTGGGACTTAAGACAGGTTTGGTCTAAAAATAGGCAAAAACTTGATTATTGGGGAGCAAGAGAGCCACAGGCAGACTGGACCAGTAGCAAGGCAGCAAGAGTAGACAAAAAGGTGGCCACTGCCAGGAACCGAGATTGGTCTCTGAGTTTGGCCTGGGGCCGAGACTACTGGTTGAGATCAGGCAGCGTCCCTTGCCAGGGGTAGAGTAATGCAGGAACCCAGAGCCAGCACGGACACTGAGCCCTGGCTACCCTGTGGCCAGTTGCACTCAATACCCTCTCATACCTCATGGGAAAATGAGACAAATGCTGTTCCGAGAGGCAATTAGTTTTCATGATTTCCTCCCCTGTCCGGACATCGGTATGAAATTGGGGGCTTGGCGTCCAAGCCTGTGTTCTCCTTCCCCCTGCGAAGGGCAGGGTGAGACAAAGGACACAGGGGACAGACCAACCCTCCGCGCCCAGATGGCCCTGGGAGGAGGAGTGAGGAAGAGGGTGGGCTGGATTTGGGGTGGCCCCCTTGGCTTCCCTCCCCCTTGGTCAGCTCTTCTCCCAGCCCGGGGACATTCTCCCCCCTTTCTGCCAAGCCACATTCTCCACAGCACTCAAACATGTAGCTCTACTTTCAGCTTTTCCAGGAATCTTCCCAGATCCTCGCCTTCCCTCATCCCCCGACCTGCTCTAAGCCACCCCGACCCCTTTCCCACCCCCAACATCCTGCTTTTACTCTCTCTTTCTCTAACTATGCATGCTAATTTATTTCCTTCCCAATTTTCCCAACCTGCCTTTATTTTTCTACCTGTCGCTCAGTACCAGGGGATGGAATACTTCCCTTGGACAGGGTCATGGTTTTTCCTTCATGGGGAAACCCACAGTGCTTAAAGCTGAACTCAGCCCCACAGCGATGTCTCCAATAACACAGTGTAAGGCGTTCCCTGGTTGAAGGGGAAAAATGTAAAATAAAATTGCCTTTCAGGGTCTCTTTGCTGTGCTCGATTTGTGCTAAAGGCCGGGCACAGGAGCTTCTGCGGATTCACTGCGTGCTTGCTTTTCCCGCCCTTCCCGACACATGTGCTTTATCGAAACAATGAAATTAGGAGCAGCTTGTGGGTCAGGAGCAGAACATGAACATATGCTGCATTGTTCAGATACTAGCATGGTGCAGGCACCCCCTAAATGTAAAAGAAGTCCTTGCTGACCCAAATGGAATTTTCCTGAAGTGAAGGCTCCATGTCTATCTTTAGAACTGGACTTTCCTGATAAAACAATCGGGAGATTTGGCTGAATTTTCCACTATTTAACTGGCTATGTTGGGATCATGTAGAAACAACCCTTCCGAACATAACGACCTTTAAAATACCCATCTCTGAAGTCAGGTTTGGCCACTTGTCTGCGGGCAGACTACTGCTGACGTTATGCACTTTGCTCCCTTCTTCCCAGGGAGAGGGAAGATTTTGGAGACAGTCTGACTCTGGTTATCTACAAAGTCGAGATATAAAACGGGCTCTTTTGAATTTTACCTCTTGCAAATTGGCTGATTTTCCTATAATGAATAGAGAAATGCCCCCACGAAGACAAGAACACCATCACGCAGGTCCTCAGACCCTTTCCCGAGGCCCAGCAAGGGCTGTGGCTGCCGCCCGGACCGCGGGGGCGAGCCCGGGAGGTCTTGCTATCTCAGCATGCACATGGCTCCAGCTCACGGATCCTGGGCCAGCTTTGTCTGCTGAACAGATGGAGTTGGGGAAGTGGAGGCTGCCGAGCTAGAGCCGAGAGTCCCCGTGATGCCATCCCTTGCTTCTGTCACACCCGAGTGCCCTATTCTTCAGTGTGAGTGAGACCCAAGGTCCTGCTGTTTGGATTGGCTTTGCCCTGCTCCGTGATTTCAGTTCCTGGTCTCCACTTTCCAATGTGTGGGCTCATTTCCGTCCTCTGAGCACTATTGTTTTTCTGACTCGAACAGTCATCCAGAAAACCGCGGTAATAGGGCCTTTGTACCATTATTTACTTTTCTAATTATACGTGTCTCTCCCACCCTCAGTGCTTGAAGACATCAAATTGCAGTTGAAGTAACTACATGGGTAAAAGCAAGCGCAACAACAACAAACCACTTCACTCCTCCGGGTGGGAACATGCAATTGTACCAAGAGGGATAAGGAAAAAGCTGCTCATATTTGGAGAAAGATGTTGGAATAAGGGAGTGAGTACAGACAGGCTACTTTAGCATCTGACACAAAGTATATGAGAGAGAAGCCCAGTGCATTAGTTCGAAAAGCAAGGCTGTGAGGTCAGGATCAGGAGAGGTCTTTAGCATGGAATCCCAAACACCCAGACTGGTTGGGTTCCTCTCTCTGGACTCTGGATCCTTGAGGTGGTGGTAGCTACTCCTGGCACTTGCCCTTCCCTGTCATCCCCAAGGCAGGCCAGGACTTTAGGAAACTGACTTTTTTTTTTTTATTTTTTTTTATTTTTTTATTATTCCAAGGTATTGTGAGGGTACAAACATTCTAGTTACACTTTATGTCTTTGCCTCACCCAAATGCAGGTTAAAGGCGTGCCCTTCCCTCCCTTTAGTGCTCCCCGTGTCCTTTAGTTGT